>JAUYWV010137935.1:0-10740 GCA_032274565.1 Nematoplana nigrocapitula
ATTGACAACACTGAAGACATTCACAAGAAAGCTAGCAAACGCATTTATTTTATACGTATGCTTAAGCGTGCCAACGTAAGCGAGAAGGACATGCTGGCATTCTACAAAGCCCACATTAGAGCTGTCATCTGCTATGGGGCACCAGTGTGGCACTCCGCTCTGACTCAAGCCCAGACCAACGATTTGGTAAACATCCAAAAGCGGGCACTCCGAGTCATCTACCCACAGCTTAACTATGAAGAAACCCTCGTCACATCAGCAGTACTTGCTCTCAGCGGTTTTAGGGAGTCGATGGCAATCAACTTCTTCCAGAGCATTATTTGCAATAAAGAAGGGACCCTTTTCAACATCCTTAATACCCACCAGCGCAGCCCCATCGAGCAAGTTCTGAGACATCGTCGTGATTTTGATTTCCGTTGCCGAACAGATCGGTTTAGTAAATCTCTCCTTCCATACTGTGCTTCCCTTTCAATGTTACTTTCTCCTTAACCTATCCTCCTCTTAGCTAGATTGTTTGCTTCTATCTGTACCAAATTTGTGTTGTAACTGCGTACGTCATAGTAAATGTTCTTCTCCACTGATGTACCATCAAACCAAATGGTTTTCAATAAACTGATATGATATGATACCGATTCTGCTAGTACTGTGATATCAACCGCGTATATTAGATCCTTTACTGTGATATTGTCAGAGGTACATGGGAAAAAGAAGAAGATCGACAAGAAAGGAAAGTCAATTGACTACACGTGGGTACCAAGCCATGGGGGAATGAAGAGGCCGACACCGAAGCAGGAGAAGCAACAAAACAAGATCAGAGAGGAATAGGATGGGAGATTGATGTGGCGAAAGCGAGAATCAAGAATATCACAAGTGGTAAAATATAATTTAAGAACGCGGAAGTGAGAAGAATATACGGGGAATGCAAAGTTAAAGAAGAGATCGAAAAGAATATGAACAAAGAAGAAGCAGTGAGCTTTAGAAGATTCAGAATAGGCCACACACTCGATCTATAAAAAAATTAACATAGATGAAGAGGGGTTGTACAGAAAATGCGGGGAAGAGGAAGAAGACACGGAACACGTGCTGCTTAGATGCCCTGCGAAGAGAATGGCACATCACGAGGATAAACGATCTGGTCTAGACACCTAAAGAAGTCCTGCGGTTGTGGAACCATTTCCGCAGGAGCTTGTAGTCGGCAACAACCCTCACCATATGGAAAATGGGAAGATAAATAAATTTGAACACCTTATTTGGTAACATTAATCCATTCATCAGCTGTCCTGAAAGTCTCTTGGTTCTCTCTGGTCGAGGAACACCCTGCGCTTTCAGTTCATTTAAAGTTCGCAAATATTTTTCTCTGAAGGATCGTACTCCTGATGCCTTAAAATTGTGTCTGGTCTATCAGTTTAATTGTTCGGTCGATCCGAAGTCTACCTACAGTATATTGGTAAAACCATCAGACATCTTTTTTAAGCCCATCCGGGAGCACTCACATCCTCAAAGTCGTAGCTGTATATAGTTGTATTATAGACCCCACTAATTTCACAAGATTTTGGACAGTTCCTTTTCACCATTTTTACTCCAAATAAAATAGGCATTACACATTAAAACAGCCAACCCTATCCTTAAATAGGCAACTTCATTTAGTAGGATATTCTTTAGTATAATATACATGTATTTTATTGCATTTGCTACAATCTTACGTCGATTTTACTGTACACACCAACTCACATAGATTTGTTTTAGAACTCTATTTACATACCTGGTCTTAATTAAAATAAAATATATGGTCGCCCCAGAAACCGGTTCAAAAAAAAAAGAAAATTTTGTCAGTTGCTCTTATTTTATTTATACGGTACTAGAGTTGAGAATATAGAATCTAGACGTCCTGTTAAATGTCTATCAGGGTTTGACAGCCCAGAGACATTACTGTATTCCAAACACCAAGGTTAGCACAAAAAGTAAAGTCGCTCGATTATAAAAATATATTTTTATCAAAGAAGTAAAAGGCATATGAAATACTTGAATACATTTAAAATAATACAATTAGAAAGTTTGTCGATACTAATTGGAAACACCTAGAATCCTAGCAGTAATAAAAATACACATTATAACTTTGTTGTAAACACAAACAGCAAATGAGATATTTATTGGAAAAGAATAACCACATTACATATAGTAGTGCAATATAAACTTGATTGAGAATTTTTCTGTGAAAGACAGTCAAACTGATGTATGATCATAATAGATGGAATAAAATTATAAAACCATGCTGATCAAAATGCAGCAGAAAACAATCGAAAATCAGTATCATATCGGTAACTTGCATTAAAGCACCTACATCTTCAGGTCGTTAATCCAAGTGGCATAGGTTTGTCGAGATTAGAGGCATTAGGACACATAATAGCTGGTTTCATGTGTTATACATGCGAATGGTATGCGGGAAAATGACTTAGCTGCACTTTGATAGAACTCAAGTCGAAGAAAATTTGAAATATACTCCTGACTGGGAAGTCAAAAAGTAATTCACCGAGTCATGCATATCCAACGATTTCCAAAGCAGCAAAACCACAAAATGGCGATATTAAAACACAAAAGCAGTGTGTTGCTACGCTATAAGAATGCTTCAGAACATTGGAGCACTGAAGCAAGAAATTGTATACTGTATTACGCTGTGGTCAACAATAATTTCGAAAGAGAAAGAAATATCGGACAATGCACACAATACTAGCTGGCTATGTTGACACATTCAAACAAATAGAAAGTATCAGCAGGCAGATGGGGGATCGATTAGTCTATAATTCTACGTGTTGTATGAAAACTAAAGGACAGAGTGCACCTCAGCCAATGAAAACAGAGGCTGGCAAGGTAAAACTGACAACTAGACTGGTGCCCTTACTCACAGTGACCAGTCTCAACTGCTCATCTATTTCCAGTCCACAGCACAGATTCAGGGATAAGGCATCATTTTTGAACAAACGAAAGTGTTTCCCATAGGGTTCAAACACGGTGACGTGGTATTTGTTCCCGTTCGAATCGCCGACTAGGATGAGGCCGTTGGAGGTGACGGTGATGCCGCTGGGATATTGCAGGATTGAATGACCAATCAGTTGCAAACAATCCCCAGATTGGTTGTAAATACCTACATAATGACCCTGGAAAATATGGAAGATGTTTGGTTTGAAAACAAAATTACACACACATATATATATATATATATACGGAGAACTTATGAATTGCTAGAACGTTTCGATCTTTTTGGAAAAGACGTCAGACTTCAGAGAAATTTGTATACTAGGAACCGACAGCATGTATCCGCATTGGAAATGAAAAAAAGCAATTCTACCTTATGGACGATATCATTACAGATGGAAAATAGTCTTAAAGTCATTGAAACGTGTGCTTTTTGCGAAGAATGCTCAGGATATCTTGGGTAGACTACATTTCAAATGAAGAAGTCCTAAACAGTGGAGGAGAAGAAAGAAAGTTGATCAAATTGATAAGAAAAAGACAGCTCGAATTCCTGGGCCATGTTATGAGGAAACAGGGACTAGAAGAAAGTATAACAACAGACATGATTGATGGAAAAAGAGGAAGAGGACGACGTCGTCTACCATACACGGAAAGTATTAGAAAATGGATGCAGGTGCAAGTACCAGAGGATCGGAAAGAAAGCTTGACTGCACGAAATGTGTTGAAAACCTGCAAGGATAGAGATTTGTGGAAGTCCATGGTCACCTCCGTCTGAGAAGGACAAGGTACATAGATAGATAGATATGTAAGTAACAATCTTACCTTGTAATCAGTCACATAATATCGGAAATTGTGAACCTTGACGTCCGATGGTTCTATCATATTCTTTAAAAGGAAAGTTTTGCGATAGTTTCCATGAACACTCATGACGATGATTTGCTGTTGGGCACTGGCCAGAAAAACGATATCACCTGAAATTTGGAGCAAAAGAAATGTCGGTGAAAGATCTAAATAAAGGCACCGAATCCAACTTTCCAATGTTCAGAAATTTCTTGTGAATGTTTTCAAACTTTTACTATAGGTTTGGTATACACTTTTTTGTTTAGATTGTTTAAGTGTCTTTATCAATTTTACTTAATTATTCCTATAGAAATTAGATATCGATAAGCTATTGATAGTTTTCCACCGGGTGATAATGCCTCTAGGTCCCACCTTTGGATGTTTTTATAAAATTTATATTCCTTCTCAGTTTATATTCTTAGTCTGGCTTGTAATATTTAATCGCGTTTTTTAGAAAAATTACCTATTAGAAAGTAGTATATTATAATAAACAGCTTAGAAAGATAATGAAATTAAAAATGATTTTTAAGTATACACCCTCTTTGTCTCAATCAACATAAATAGCTTATAACTATATTACAGTATTTGCATTTTGCTTAGTACAAGTATATACTGTAGGTAAGTGATATTGTAAAGGCAGAGGAGGACAGGAGCATCTTAGACACAATTACAATTTGCCACTTATATGATGATAGAAATTCTACAATGGATATGTATACCAGGGACAGAGTGACCAGTGCGTCGCTGTTACCACAAACAACCAAACAGTTCTGTGCATGTCAAAAAGATGCAACAAAGGGAATATTAAATATATAGTTGAATAATCTGTGCTCTCATAAAGTAGTAAAAAAACTGTTTATTTAACTTACCTTGACTGTCGTAAGTCAATGCTGCAATTATCTTCTCGAGCAAAGCATGACCAATGCGCTTATAGAAATGTCCGGATCTGGTGAACACTTGCACTCGCTGACACACACTCCCCAAATCGCAAACCACGAACATCTCGTTCCTTGGCTCATAGACCACTTTGCGGGGTTTGTGCAGCTGGCCATCGTATTTGCCAGCGGGAATGGCCAGGACCACTTTAGTCGACCACGTCCCACACGGTTCAATGGCCTGCGTGACAGAAGAAAATAATAGACGTGATGAGTGGGAAAGTGAGATGAGATTAGACAACTTCGAAACGAGACGGCTTTATTTTAGTTTTACATTAGTTTTGTTTCTGAATGCCGTTGCCTAATGGATAAAGCGTCTGCCTTCAATACAAAGAAGATTGGGAAATTGAGACTCTTCCAGAGTTAATTGCTTACCTAGCTCGGTGGAAATCGCCCTCGCCATGGGTTCAAATCCCGCTGAAGAGACGATATTTACAGTTTGGTTAATCCACCTATCTGGAGATGCCTAAGTGGTACTCTCATATAAGAGGGTGGGCGGCGAAAGATGTTTGGTCTGGCCCAACTTGAGCGGCACTACCGCTCGCGCTTAAACTAACTAGATCAGAACACGTATTCCGTGCGACCCGTCAAAGTTGTTCGGGCTCATTTCTGAAGTCGTTCGATGTCACCTTCGCGCGGTGAGAGTTGTCTGCCCTAAGCTGGTACGTCATGAAGTGATGACGCCAGTAAGGATCAGCGAAAGACACGGGCGCAGGGGACTCCCATCCCCAAGTGTAAATAGACTGCACGGATTTCGAACCTCACAGGGCATGCAAACACCGCCGTAGCCTCGACGCTATAGTAGGTGCCCCTTAGGCGACGGCAAGTTTTGCGTCTTCGCACATCTTTCTCGCGAGTCTAATCTGAGCGAGCTATACAAGCCAGTATAGTACGCGGCCCAGAGGGGAAAGTTTCCGACCTGATGGCGGACGTTTCTGGCTTATTTATGACTTGGTGGTATCACATTGCGAAATAATCTACTTATGTTTCGATTTTACACTACTCATAGTATTATAGTATGTAACAATGCTAAAGCTATTCCAATATAATTAAATCAGTCAGCCTGTTCGAGGACTAAATTCACTGTATTTTAGAAGAATTTCATTGGCACTTGACAAAGTTCAATGGCAAAGCCTTATAGTGGGAATGAGCAACGAGTACTTAAATAAACCTATGAAAAACTCAGAAGAATTTCTTTAAAATCTTTCATTAAAATCATTACTCAACAGGAGACATTCCAAATTTTGCTGGACATCGATTTACCAGAAAAACAAAAAGCAGGCTAGAAAAAGGAAAGTGGATCTTACCAACAGTCGGTGATTTTCAGTGTCGGCAATGACGTAGGTTCCATCCGGCCCCAAGCAAAATCCGTGCGGTTTGTTGAAAGTGGCTAAAAACGCTTTATCAACGACGGCAGAAGTCACGCAGGCTCCGGGGCAATATGCCACTGAGGCCAGTTCTCCCTCCACGATATCCTTTCTATCGATTGGATTTGGACCGTCTGATTCGTTGGAACTTGGTCGGGTGTTCACTAAGGAAGTTGAACTCTGCGGAGAGAGCCTGCTATATCCGATTTCTTGCAATAGTGATTGCCCAATATATTGTTCAAGGACGCTATTGCTATCATATTGATATCCATTGATATAGTTCACGATGGTCTCGTAAATCACTTCGGTGTCTGTTAGCAATTCCTTCGTGAAGAAACGATCTGGGACTTCCTGCTGATTGATCCAGATCAGTTCTTGGACTCTCGAATCGTAGAGAGTCAAGTCGGAGGATTTGTCTTTCAGTTCGATCAGGAGATTTGCCAATCTGTCACTCAGTTTAGAAAATTGTGTGTATGTCGAGTCGATTTGCCGGAGCTCATTTAAAGCTCTATAGATGATATCAGAATTAACCTGGAAGAGAGCGGGAGATGAATTCCTTACAATTTGCTAATCAATACGGTAACGGCAAACATTGATTTTTAAACAAACCACTATCTAGGCGCAATCCATTACTAAAAATAGTCTTCAGCTTTAAAGTAGTTTGCAGTCAACAGTTCTCTAGAAGATTCCCTGAAAAAAGTATTAACCATCCTCTGCTTGCATTAAAATAATAATGCTGAAAGAATATACTACTTGTTAGTAGTATACTCGTTAAAATTAGTATAAAGCAATTATAAAATATAAAAAATGATTTAATGTTAAACGCGTGTGCCAGCTAGTAATATAACCACAATATCACTTACAACAATAGTGCAATTCAATTGCTGTCTCTATTTCCATGAACATTTTTTTCATAGTAACAATATCCAAGGGAAATTGGCCGGTTAGCGTAATTGCATGTAAACTTACTCGTGACAACTTAGACTTTTCTGTCACAGGCCCATACGGCTATGTCATTCTCGAATAGGCTGATTTAGCATCCAAACAGTTGTTGAGCAGAGTCAGTTCTTTTGTCGATCGGTAAGCAACCAGAATTAACTCGTTACGCAATAACTTCGCTTGTCGATGCAACAACATAACTGTGCGTGCCTGTGTGTGTATATACAGTATGTATGTGTGTCGTGTGTGTGTGTGTCCTCTCTATCCATGTTACAGTTTTCCATGCAGTTTAAATGTCTCGCGCCCATGCAAATCGATGCTACATGACGTCAACATTATTATAATATGCACTAAATTGTAATTTTATTAACAGAATATTTATACTACTTGTAAGTAGTACTTTGTAATTTTAACAGTGAATTAAAAATGTCGATAGAATATATTTGAAACAGTATTTTGATGCACAAGAATTGAATTTTAAAAGAAGTCATATTTCAAATGTTGTTCAGCTAACATGTGAAGAAATTAGTTTTGCTCACATTCAGCAAGACTGGCCAACCGCCCATATACTGCTAATATTACAATGAAGTTCATAAAGTCCATTTTTGGCCACCGCGATTTCATTAATGGAATGAAATGAAGACAAAAATAACTCTGGTTCAATAGATGATTTGAAAATGAATATATATCAAGTCCAACACCTATATTCTGTTATGAACAAATAAAAAATAACCTAATCATAACTAAAATGAATCACTGTCGCCTCTTCCATTCAAACGGTCTATCTAGTCAGACATAGATATACGGTTCTTTGTGCTACAGTACATATAATTAAAGAATTTTTGATATACTGCTTTAGCTAAGCATACAGTATACTAGTATATATAGTTAGAGCGAGGAACTATACATATGAAAGTATGCATACCTGCAGATTATTTAGTCGGGCAATATGCATATACCAGTCCAGATTACTTCCCAGTAAATCAATGCAAGTTCAAAACCATAACACAACACTGCAGTATGTATATTGCTTTCTTGTGTTTAGTAAAAGAATTTCATATAGGCCTACATGAATCACGGAAAGTGAATCTAACAGTCGGTAAATATGTTACTATCATTCAATGTATCATTAAGTACTATAAGTATCCAGATAACTTTACAATGGGCCCTTTGTAAACAGTGTCAAAATTGCCATATTTTCCTTCGACTGGAAAGTTTCATACAAAATACAACAGAACAGTCACTGTTTACCAATTCCTACCTCACAGTTTTCAATTTGAGAGAGAAGATCATAGAATTTTTCGGCCTTCCTTTGTAACATAGTGTTTTTAATTTGAAAGTATGGCATCTTTTCCATAGTGCACACCTGAAATAGAAATTTTCCAAATTACATTTAACTAATTTTAATCGTTGAGAACAAACCTGAGGTCAGACTTACCTTGACAATGTCTCCTACTGTTTGCATTTTCAGTGAGGATGAAAACTGAAAAATAAAGCAAATTTGCCTTACAGTGTACGATAAGTAATAAGTAATAGAGAACAGACGACCTATCTACGTATACTAATCGAAATTAGCTAGCAGCGAGCTCTGTTCTACGATTTATTTACTTTTTTTGTTGTTTTATAAGCTAGAGCAGATAAAATTATAGGTTAGCATGCACGTTTCAGAAAATATCAGTTAACTACTGCACCTAATCAAAATTGATCGATTATTCTGTTGAATAACCGGCTTGTTCGATTAGATTAATCAAAGTAAATTTAATTCAGTTCATCAATTCTATAAGAGTCATTAGTCATTTGCTATCAGATTGCTTCACAATATTTGATCTGCCCTGCAAATCAGGATGGCCGAGTGGTCTAAGGCGCTGCGTTCAGATCGCAGTCCACTTGGTGGACGTGAGTTCGAATCCTATACTTCTAACATACATTTTGGATATGATCCAATAGGCAAAACGCTGTATTAAGATATATGCGGTATTTCAAAGAATGTTAAATTAAAAGAAGGTAATAGAGAACAGAAGAGCTTCGTATGCTGATTTTATCATCCTTGGATGATAATTTGCAGTTTATCATCCGGCAATTAAATGTTATTATCCGATTAAAACAGGAAAATTTGATAAATAAATACATCAACTGAGCGTCGTGTGTGCGCAGGTATACTCTCTAAGTAGTAAGAATTTGAAAATACTTTATTTCGAGGGATCAATGGGGAACTCCCGCGAAGGGAAGTCCTATTGGGAGGCAGAATACGACTGACAAAGCGTGCGAGCGACTTCTTTGGTGCCACCGAAAGTGGAGGAGTAACAGAAAAACGTCTGACCGAGCAGGCATCGAGAAATACACTGTGTTAAGCGCAGTGGTTTGCCCGATTCGACACAGACTGACAAGGTATTTTTCATAACGTCATTTTTCAAAGTGTGTAGCACTGGAAGGTACATTTATTCTTTATATTTAATAGCAAACATCAATTTCTTAAAGATAAGAATTCTAGCAACATTTCAGCTACAAACTTCCAGGTTACATCAGACCATATCGCGCCCAATTGTAGACACCACATTGATAGTGTTTTATGGTAAGCGAAAAGAGAAATTTGCCAAATAAACAATGAAATCAAAGAGTTTGTATATCGTGGGAATTCCATCGAAAATCAAATTTTACGAGAAAACTCCTTTTTGTCTATATACTATAGGCATATAATCATCGGAATACCACTGACAGCAATAATATAATATGAACAGTTTAAATAAAAATGAAGTTATGAAAATGAATTCTTACCTTTACTTTGTGTTGAGAGTAGAATTTCTCCAAGAGTGAAGATGGTTGCGTGTTGCGCGATGCGTTGAATTTGAGCAACAAATTGTAGTTTATATATGAGTACGAGCTACAGTAGTATATCTAATCGGACCGTTCTTCGTGCACGCAACACTATATACATGGCCAATCACGAGTATAGATTTCTTTCTCGTTAGTCAGATTGGCTGGTTGTAGACTTGTAGTACGAAAATGAAAATTGATTGGCGAAGTCCGTGTTGCTGTGCGGTGTGTCTGTCCGAACCGAATTCGGTGTACAGTGTATAATTGGTCACCGCGCCACTGCATTCCAGCTCAGCTGATCACGCGCTTTCAACTCAATCATAGAGTAAGAATCTCCATTGTTTGAACTGATGTCGTTCAGCTTGTCAGACACATCACCGACGGTCATCGCTCTACAGTACAGTATATCCGGTAAAATCGTGAAAGAATTATATATACTGAACATACAATTGAGATGCTGAAAAGATATTGTCATGAAATGAAATGTATCATCTGACAAAATTGTTGTATGTCACAGTCATTATACGGTGTGCAAACGGTCTATTTCTGTAATCTATCATGACATCCCACTTTACAGTTAGCATTTCCTACAGACCTACACTTCGCTTTTTCAGCTGTTCAGTTCATTGAACCTTAGCCTATCCCTTTTCAGAATCGTGTGTATTTCTCGCGATGGTCATCTTCCTCATATTGTTCATTTTTCTCAGTAAGTTTCGATATCCACCTATTATAATCTCCTCCGTTTTTCTTCCGTCGCACAAACACCCCTCCCTACACCATTTATAGCCAACGCCAGTAGTAATATATAGCCACGCTCTGGAACAATAGGCAGAGAACAATACCACCCCCCCACCCACCCCCCTTCCAGCTGT
>JAUYWV010137968.1:0-10739 GCA_032274565.1 Nematoplana nigrocapitula
TAGCATGAAAAAGCGGGGGTTTGGGTGCGCAAAGCGAAGAGCGAGGGGGGGGGAACAAGGAAGCGGGGAAAAATGCCGGGGAGACATACCCGATAGACATCCCTCGAAATGACCCCCGTGGTTCCCCAAAGGGAGACCCCGGGGGACTACAACACTCCGCCAACCGGGATCGCATTGTTCTCCCGGTTGGACGACCCCGCCACGTGAAGGCGGTTGCATGGGGCCAGACTTGTTTGATCTTGGCTACTCGGAGTGGCAGTTTGGAGCTCTTTTGGTCTTCTGAAACTCCCATAGCTGCAAGTTGGATGTGTCTGTAAGTGTTTCAAATGAATTCGAATATGTTGGTTTCTTTACTGCATTAACAGTTAGAAACTGTTATGGGAAGTCACAATATGCACTCCTTCCTATCGAAGTGTTGAACTGCTTCTACCCCTGCATGTTCGCTCTTAGCTATTGTTGATATAATCACTTTGTTTAGGAATGTGTACTTTTTCTATTTATCCTATATCCATCTGGTTCGTGTGTTTGTTTTATTTAACCAGACCAAATATGGACTGACACCGAACATGGTTGTTCAAGGGGCGCGCCTCATCTACGTACCCTTCATTCCCAATCACGCGAAAAGACTCAACCAAAAGTAAGCTATACCAGTTGCCGCTGCAGCTACGCGTGCAAGTGTTGTTATGAATTAAAAAACATCAGTGGTGTGCACACTGCGGTTGAACGTGCGCCTATAGTCTATAGCGCAGCGCCGTGGTCTTGCTTATGTTCAATGCGAGTTAGATTACGCCAGAGTGAGAGTATGAGTCGACAGAAGAAAATCAATAGATCAACTTGGCGACTGTGCAGCTTTAAGCCAGCCAGCCAGCCTGTGTGTGAGTGAGTAAGTGAATCAAGTCGCGCTACCTCGCGTTCTCTCTGTCCGCAAACTGACCATTCAGGCGACGTGTTCTAAGAGTACGCGACCCATAAATCACTAGCTTGCTTAATGAATTGGCGACTTTTGTTATCTGCTGCGTAGTACTGTGTACTCTATTGTATATTGTGTCGATGTCGTCTCGGCGCTTCTCACTGCTTTCAACTGCTCCCACCAGTCTCGCCTACTTGCGCTGCACTGTTAGATTTATAGGGTGGAATGCGGAAACCAACCTAACTAAGTTAGGAGCGCTCCTCCGACCATTGCAAAACACTTCCTTGTAAGTTAAGAGCTCCTCGAAACTTAGGGTGTCCTCAAATATTTCAGGAAATACTTTAAGACAGGTTAAAGCTTTCTAAATCAGCTGCTTACTAATAAAAATGAATGGACGCGAGCGAATCTATAGGCTTATTCGTAGGGCACATCTTTTGCCAAGACTGTCACAACAGGTACTAAACAGGCCGACCAAGTCCATTATCACATTAGAGTAATGTAGAATTTCGGCGCGGTTTAGATTCACAAAGCCTGCCATTCGTCGACTTACTGCATGATATCTTGGCAGACGAACACAGTTTATGACAGAAGAGGTGGGGCCGTGAGTCCTGACATGAAATTAGCAATTGCTCCATGATTTTATGAAACAGCATCAATCCAGGTAATTAATATAATATTTTCTTTAGAAAATTTATAATGGTTTTGAATTTCTGATATCAGGAATACTTTTTATGGAAAAAAAACATTTTTCCTGTTCTTTGCAAAAAAAGTTATTTGTATCGACGCTTTTGGAAACTTGTAAGGGTGCCATGTCTGTTTTTGGGATTCCAAAATATTCTATTGCGAAATGATATTCAAGGTGATATTGTCAAACTCATTAGGAGCTCTTCAATTATATTCATTTCGCATACCGTTGGAGGAGCTCCCAAAATAGCCCCTCCGATAGGGAACTGTTTTAGGATGAGGTTGTCATCGAAGTTAGGTTGGCTTTCGCATTCCACCCTTATAGAGTATAACATGCATTCGTCTAATTCGACGGGCCGAAATATTATTTATGTTCGTTCTATCCGCTCATTATCAACAGTGACATTGTCAGGCAAAAAGCTCTGTAGCCTGTCGAAGTTATTCCTTGCTGGTAGTGTCAGTATCGGTGTTGGTATTCACGAGTCAAGGACTACGCATCGGGCCCGGTTGTGTTAACCACTAAACATCACTGTTGTTTCTACTCTACGATGTTCGATGTATCCTTGTAGAGACGTCGAAATGTTCGAGTACTCCGTGAAATAGATGTAAAATAGTAAATATCGACACAATAATCGTAGTTCGAGCAGTTTTGTTTTGGTTTCCCTCATCGCTAGCTGGCATAGCAGGAGCGTGGGCAAGTTGCCACCTAGTTATTCAACTTCGGACAACCGCCCTACACGGGGCGGGTGACATTGTACCGCCCTGCTATAGATATGTACAGTATTCCATCCAAAGTCCATCAGGAGGGTTTGCACCGATCCTGTGGACTGGCGAGGTGCGCTAGAACAAGGCTCTTTCGCAATCTACGCATCTTCCGATAGACGTATCATCCAGACTCTAAATTGTGTTTTCAGTCGGATTCAAACACCTGCGCCACCCTATAGCGAGATTACCGCTGAGCTAGCTAAACAGATAGTTTCGCGATTTCGACGAAGGTGTGTGGGCGTAATGTTTTGACAATTAGTGTTTAACGTGTCACTGTATTTTTTTCACAATCGAATATCCCTCAAATGCTGCACTGTCGCCTGATATAAGTTGTCTACTCATTTTCTGTTCCCCTGCCCATGGACTAAATTGACTGCTCTTCGGATTGAAATCTCTATTTTGGCACTTGAACTCTATTAATAGACTGGAAGAACGTCCATATTTTCTAGGAGTGTTGTTAGAGCATGACATGGGGATGCTTCTTTGTTCCAGGATGACACAACTTCTCAAAACGACACCCGGACAGCGCTACGTAGATTTGGTGGTCTCCTACGAACCAGACTCCTCAAACATCGAAGGCAAATCCGCACAACCGGTCATTGACGACATGGAGGATGACAGTGACACCCAGGGCCCTCCTCTTCGCTACTTCTTGAAGTTCTAGTCGCACCGAACACGGGGCCACTAGCTGATGCGTTTTGCTAATAGAAAGTGTTTTTTCTGTGATGCATGTTTGTTCTTATTGGGGACGATATTGCTCTAGTCTAGATCAACTAGAGGGCGAATTACACTCTTTTTTGCTATACACTTAACAATATCATGCATGATCACGCCCAGGACGTGATCTTAACGAGCCGTTGCGTGATCAGCAACGATCAGTTTCATTGCTTGCTAGAAAGAAATCACCTAATTCGCGGCAAAGCAGAGTGTTACAATTTAGGAAATTGCCGAATAGTCAGACGCTCCCGCGCGGAATTACTATTAATTCATGTGATCCCAGCGTGTGATTATTTCAGTGAAACTAACATGTCAAGTACAATATGGTCGCTTTTATCGTGTTCCAGACAGCCCAAGCTAATGGCTAATTTTGAGGTTAAATGCTATAATCACTACTTTCACAGTAATGTGTACAAACGCTCTACTAGAAATATGATCTTATGATGAAAACAGACAAATTTATTTTCTTGTTTATTAATAAGTGAAAATCTTTTAGTGAATTTAAATAACATGAATCTATTTTTTTCTCTACTAAGCCATTCAAATTTCAAAATTTAAATGTCAGAACACACGACAAGTTTATTCACCACCATAAACTCCCGATAGGAGCGGCAAAGTTAATTTGAGCAGAGGGTTTATAAGCTGATCTTATAGTTCTTGGCATTTTTTGTTAATTTAGATATATTTTTGTTTATATTGATTTTCTGTTCGGTTGTCAAACCAGTTTGCCGTTTGTCAGCGATATTAAAACCCGTCGAGTATAATTTGGTTTTCCTCCATATAACAATCCAATTCAGCGCCAAAGTGCTATAAATGATGTCATGGCACCTGCGTCACTACTGCAAAAGAAGATTTACATTGTGTAATTATCTGGTTTGCAATGCATATAGTCAAGCATGAAACGGAAGATGTAATATGTACTTCAAATAAACGCCGCTTTTGAAGCACCGTGCCTTTTCTTTTTCTTTATCCATGGCTGGTAGCGCACTTCAGACACGAATAACATACAAATATGGATTTGATATGCTTGAAATCTCATACGTATATTGTAGATTGTACTGACTATTCAGCAACCAGTAAATGCGATATATCGACTGTCTAACACTCTACTCTGAAGCGAGTAAGTTCTATCTTAATTTCGGCGTCCATCCGAAATCCAGCTAGCAGCTCAGTCATATTGCAAATCTTTTTAAAAAGTTTTATTTGTATACTACTAGAAGTAGTATGTTTTGGAAATCATATATAATGATTTGGTGTACATTAAAGGGTAGTCTCCAGCGCCACCTGTAAGTTCCGGCATCAAACCAAACGAACCCTTTCGGGTCGCTAAGCATTCAATTGACACAGCTGTCAACCGCAGGGGCGAGGGAATTTTATTATAGCCCGAGCAGGGAGTCGAACCCACCAACCTCACCACGGCAGTCGATCGCTCAACCCACTGAGCCACCTCGTCTAATTAATATACAGTTTGAGTAATGCGTTCTTTCCAGGAAACAATAATGCATTATCGGATTAATTCAGGTATATTGAGTTAATGGAGCACTTCGCAATTCAACGTAAATCAAAAGCAACTTTTAAGTATTCTCAACCGCGGTTTCGAGTACGACCCGCACCTTTATCAAAAGAATTATAGCAGCGTGATCGACTAGAGGTAGTTATAAAACAACAAAATAAATGTAAAACCAGTGGCCCGCTGCAGCTACGCGTGCAAGTGTTATGAATAAAGCAACACTTCAGTAGCTGTGCAACGCGCGATTGAACGTCCGCCGAACACACTCGTTCATAAGCTCCGCCTATATAGCCTAAAGCGCAGCTCCGTAGTCTTGTTGTTTGTGTTCAAGGCGAGATAGAATACCCCCAGTGTGAGTCGACAGAGAAAATCAACAGATTGGCCAAGTGTGCAGCTTTAAGCCAGCCTGTGTGACGGTGAGTGAGTGAATCAAGTCTCGCAAACTGACCAATCAGACGACTTGTTGTAAGGGTACGCGACCGACCGGGCTAACGAACCAGGTATCACGTAGCTCGCTGAATTAATGTAAAATATTCTTATGTAAATTGATGCAGTAAAAGAATTAAAATACATTACAGTAAAATCATGGGCCTGACAAGTGAAGCTGTCTATTGAAAAGCCTCTTATTTTGAGTAAAAATTGGTATAAGGAAACCTGGAAATTAGAAGGGTTCAACGCACAATTACGCCTGTGATGAGCAAATTGTTGAATTAGGAAGCGAGGGCTCCTTAAAGCGCTTGACAATTGTCTTGTTTTACCAATATATGTAGAATCCGGATCAACCAAACAGTTAAACTGGTAAGCAACTGACAGGAGTACGATCCTTCGAAAAAGTAATTTAGAATGGAAAGCGACAAAAATGTTTATATTTTTAAATTTACAGACTTTAACTATCTGCTTTTGAAGAATGATAGAAGGTTTACCAATATACGGAAATGTGAAAAGTAGCAGTATTGAGTATTGGAAGAACTACGAACAGGATTTACAAACGAGAAGACAGAAAGTTTTTGACGCAGAGCCATTTTTACTGAAACTATTTTCAGAGCAACTGTTTCACTATTAAAAAGTTAGTCTCTATGGAGAAGACACTTTATTAAAGATATTTTCCAAGAATAAGGCTTTTTGTAATTAAGAAGAGAGCCAGTAATTGTTCTCTAATAAATAATTCTCTTGATAAACGGTCGTACCCGAAACCGCACGGTTGAGAATACACAATTATTTTAAAGTTCATTTGTTTTACATTTAATTCAAGTATGTATTAACTCTATTGGCTATAAAGTAAATCCTATTATAAAACATGATTAATTTGAGACTTTTCTTTATATATTTTAAATGATAATTTTAATAATATGCGGGAAATTGAAAGTGGTGCGAAAAAATGTTATAATTTAGAGTGAGCATTGATTATACAGACATCCACACATAGATCAACACAATCGAGTAGCAAACCATAAGTATGAAAAGGACAGATGATCACATATATGTACCGGGTGTCCCGTAAATTATGATTTTTGTATCGATCGTATATTCTAAAATGAGAGGCGTTTCAACTTTATCAGTATATTTTATACGGCATTTAATCTTACTAATATTCTCATCCTGAATTTAAAATCTGCAATTGCGCAGCGTATAGAACTATTTGGTAACATACGAAAGCCAGGAAAAGGCTCGATCTATTCGACGAAAACTCAAGAACGACATTACATGTATAGTTATCGGGCTAAACATACGCTTTACAGAGTGAAAAACAGCGACATACATTATATGGGCACGAAAAGAAACTACAAATTGCTCACTCGCAAAGACAAGTTTCCGCAACCATATTACATGTACATACAGTATATCTATTAGAAAGAAGAGAATAATGTCTATAAACTATACCAGTTTCAATATATAGTTTTCCATTGCATTTTTTTCTTACATTTAGGGGCCATCCGAAAATTACGTCATAACTGAGGAGGAGGGGCGGGGGGGGGGGTAAAATAACTTCTCAAACTGACGTGTAGAAGTCGTAGATTTCTGTTCGACAAATGAGCAGGCAGTTGCATGCATGGTTTCACTTTCTGACTTAATCGTATACGTTCGTGTGCACTTTAAATATAGATAATCAATAGATGGTGTGCGTTGGAAGGGAAACACCCTTGGCCAGGATGGGGTGACTGTGGCGATGGGGTGCAAGGGGTAACAGCGCGGCCAGCAAGCCGACGCTGCCATTGGAACATAGACCTACTATAAGAGTGCTAGCGAAGGAGCAGCGTATGAGCGAGCGAGTGGGTCCGTTTCCGTGTGATAACATGTAGAAGCATCATGTGTATGTGTGTTCAATTGGTATATGCGCACTAGTTGACCAAAAAACACCGAGATATGAAAACAAAAAAACAATAACAGAAAAACCCATCAATTTGAAAATAGAAACTAAGCCAGCAAATAAACCAGCGTGTCAGTCGAAAAACGTTCGGTTGGGGTTGTTGTTAGGATGCGATTGGAGTGGGCGGGCGGCGGGGCGGTGACGTCGCGAGTATTGATTGATTTTCAAACCGTTAAAGGGAGGTTTCCATTGGTTGGCGTAACATGTAGTTCAGTCCGTTGATCAATCAATCGACTGATAGGTTAGTGCTTGAAACAACAACAAAATCAATAATATGAATACTGTATGTAATATAGTATAAGAGTCGGTCAGACGAGCAAGGGGCGATGAACGCCGGCTGGCGCGCAATCTGATTGGTTAGTTTGCCCAGGGCCAGTAAGTGTGTCCTTCTTTTATTCCTCCTCCTTGGGCACGGAGTTGAGCAGGGCCTCCACATCCACCTGTCCGGCCGGTACGTCCTCGCCGGCCATAACCTGGATCGCGAAGTGTCCCACTGCCTGTTTCCCGTTGGCGTCGGTTCCCACCGCCGAATAAATCCCGGTGTCCGTGGATAGGGCGGTGGGGATTTCCAGACTGGACTCGGTCAGGTCGGCGTTGGAGGTGATTTTGAAGCGTTCACCGTCCACCAGGGCCGCCTTCTCCTTTTTCCATTCGACTGGAGTTCAAGGATAGATCGTTCGTTAAATATGCGTTGTACTAAATGTATTCCTACCAATTGATTTTTTATTCCAGCATTTTCATAATACATAAAATTAGACAATATATTACTATCAATAGTATAATGTTCATCTAAGAAAGGTTACATAAAATAGGTAAATTTTGTATTTATCAATTTAAAAGTGTAGAATGATCACTGCAATTCAAAATAAGCCAGCTTTATTAAAGAATTAGGACTTCCCTTGATAACAAATGAATAATGATATTATCACTATTGGACACCGCTGTCGGCCTTACCGGAGGCACAAACGGCAGCGAATTTGCAAGCAAATTTTGCGCTGCTGCCTTCGTCCAAAGTCAGAGATTCGGGGAATGTGACAAACTCGGGTCCTTCCGTCGGCTCATCGGGTACTGTGTGGACAGGGAGAGATAGAAGGCGGAGATTTACAAACACGCAAAAATAGTTTTACTATAGAGAAAAAGTTGCATTATTCTGATTATGACGCTCAATGTAAGAAGGAATCTGAGGAAATGTACCGTGGTAGGTGATTAGAACGAACCTATGCCGTACGCCCGATGCGTGGGGATGATTAGATCGGACCGAAGCCCTACGCCATACACGTGCTAGTTGATCATAACGAACCTATGCCGTACGCCCGATGCGTGGGTGGTTATTAGACCGAACCTACGCCCTACACGTGGTAGGTGATTGGAACGAACCTATGCCGTACGCCCGATGCGTGGGTGGTAATTAGACCGAACCTACGCCCCACATGTGGTAGGTGATTGGAACGAACCTATGACGTACGCCCGACGCATAGGTGGCAATTAGACCGAACCTACGCCTACACGTGGTAGGTGATTAGAACGAACCTATGACGTACGCCCGACGCGAGGGTGGCAATTAGACCGAACCTACGCCTACACGTGGTAGGTGATTAGAACGAACCTATGACGTACGCCCGACGCGTAGGTGGTAATTAGACCGAACCTACGCCCTACACGTGGTAGGTGATTAGAACGAACCTAAGCCCTACTGCGTGGGTGGTGATTAGATCAGACCTACGCCCTACACGTGGTAGTTGATTACAACGAACCTATGCCGTAGGACCGAACCTACGCCCTACACGTGGTAGGTGATTAGAACAAACCTAAGCCGTACGCCCTACGCGTGGGTGGTGATTAGATAGGACCTACGCCTAAACGTGATAGCTAAATAGAACGGATCTACGCCCTATGCGTGAGAGTATATTAGTGCGGCCCTACGCCACAAGTTAAGCTTTGCTAATGACCTGTACTAAGAAAAAACGCACTGGATGTGTTTTGGCGATTTAAATTACCTTTGAAAAGTTAATATATATATACAAAATTATGCAAGAAACAGCATCCAAAGCCATTAAACTCTATATAACTATTATTAACGTATTTCCAAGCTCTTGTGTGCTGATTTTTAGTCAGGTGTTCCTATCAATCACTATTCATGGAAATGGCACCATTATTTAGGGAAACTTTCGAGAAAATATAGTCTAATCTGCTTTGCAGTTAGAAACCAGGTGTGGATTTCTGACGAGTGACCAATTTGTCTCTAATATCTCCACTAAAGAGAAAGTTGAAGCATAGTTTTATGTTGTTATTGTTTGTGCAGCTGTATTACACTCTCAAACTAATTACTGTATGTAAGCTGAAGTTCAGTCGGGAAATTATTATTTCTACTAAAAACTGCCACTATATGTATATATACTACCTTTGACGAGGATGGTGCAGCAGGAGGACACCTCTCCCGCCGGACAGCTGGCCACCACCTCCACCATGCCGCTGTCCTCGGGGAAGAGTTCGGCCACGTGGAGCCGGTAGGCGGGCGGGGCGGCCTCATAGCGGAACTCCTCGCTCGACTTCAACTCCTTTTCCTTGTGGAACCAAATCACATCACAGTCGGCCGTCTGATCGCCGCTGGCCAGCTGGCACTCGAGGACCAACGGTTCGCCGTCCTTCACCACAGCACTCTTCAGGTGCAGGCTGAACCGGGGCAGGGCCCCGCGTCCACCGCCACCACCACCACCACCCCCGACCCGAACAGCACCGGCCGCCTTGCTGTCCGCAACCTCGCCGTTTTCAACCGGTTTCGCAGCTGCATCGACACATTTCATTAAAATAATGCCAATATTAGCTGTACTACTTAGTTAGTAGTACGAAATTAATATGTACAGATTTTATTTAGAATTCTATATGACACAGATTTCAATCGACAAGCGTAAAATCGTGAAGTTCACAAACCAATGAATACCGGCTTATATAGCGATAAAAATACGAACCAATCAGCGCATAGAAATGACCTGGTTGCCTAGCAACATAATCAACTGAATGACACGTGTGTAAGTAAATTGTCTTTATCATATATCTGTCGATGAACATAGTAAAGCCTAGCAAAATACCCATGCAGTATTTCCACCAGAAATCAAATTTGTTAGCAGAGTTTAGATTATGCAACAAATTGTGTTTTGCTAACTCCGTAAAAAACAAAACCGAAACTACGATGACAATATGAGCGCTCCGTAGCAAATGTAGATTGTGAATCAAAACCTATGACTGCAGCACAACTACAAAAGGATCCATCACATTGAACTGCAAGTACACATCGAGGCATACTGTATATATCATCGGGGTGGCCATAGAAAATTCTCAAGTTCCTTTAAGGACCTGACATGGATTTCAAGGAGCTTCCAATAACTGGTATAAGTGTTACTCAGACCGAAGAAATAAAATGTTCCTGATAAATTTATTATAATAACATTATCATAATCAACACTGTCGTAATGCAAAATGTCACTGAAACAGTATGTCACAATAGTCATCTTAGTTGGATCCCATTTTTCACATTCTCTTTTTATCGACTCCTCAGTTTTCTTCTGTGAGGCTTGTCTCAATGCATTCAATTGCGTAATCGTCGTCTTAGGAGTTTTGGCTTCCAGTGCGTATTAAATAGCGTATTCACGTGTTTTCGTACATATGTATATGTTACCGGCAATCTGTAAAATCCGTCAATGTGCAAATTGCCTGAAATTAATTCAGTTCCTCCAACTTTAACAAATTTCAAAACAAAGCGTAAGATAATTACGTATATTTCCAAA
>JAUYWV010137979.1:0-10738 GCA_032274565.1 Nematoplana nigrocapitula
CGAGAACGCATCTTGACCCGTTCGTTTTTGCATGCGTGACTCTTTTCAGTACGTGCATCCATTTATACTTTCAATCTACATCGGCGTATCGTACTGATTATCTACTGTACATCAGCACATTGAGTTAGGGTTAGGGTTAGGGCGCACTGAATACATATAGGCGTACTAAATATATACACAGGCGCATTGAGTATAAACATTGGCGTACTGAATATCTACATCGGCGTACCATTCTGATTATCTAAGTTGTACATTGGCTCATTGAGTTAGTGTTAGGGTTAGAGTTAGGACGAACTGAATATATAGGCGTACTAAATGTAAACACAGGCGCATTGAGTATAAACATCGGCGTACTGAATATTTACTTCGGCGCACTGAGTATAAACGTACATTGGCGGATTCAGTACATACGGTATATAGATGCACTGAATGACTAAATACAATAGGTGCACTATATGCATATACAGGCCCGCAGGCGTACTAAATTTATACACATATAGGCGCATTGAGTACCTACATCGGCATACTGAGTATAGACATCGGCGTATCCAGTGCAGAATGACTAAACAATTAGGCGCACCGAATACCTACATACAGATCTTTGGCGTAATCGACCTCGATTCAAGTTGTGATTGGAATATGCTTAAAAATACGCCACTACGCCACTGATAATTGTGCTGAATACGCAAACTTACAACAAACACACTACTATTTTAAACTTTATACTATAATTCCACATTGTTTGTATCAATGGTTTTTAAGCAAGGCGGAAATATTTATACGCGGGACTTTTGTTCCACTTACGATTTTCTCTGTAAGTACGCAGTAGCTATGACATAATTTTTTTTGTACGCGGCAAAATTCTAAAATTTTACGCCGGGAAGTCTTTTGTGCTTTAAATACGCGGAAAAATTCCAGATTTTACGCCGGGAAAAATAAATTACGCCGGAATTTTCCGTGAAAAGTGCCACCATCCGCACTATGGCCCCCACATTCATAACAAACCATATAAGAATGACCCTGAAGAGAGTTACATGGAAAGAAATATTAGTGTATTTAAATCAATAGAGGTTTATATTATTGCCTGAGTGAAGCTGTATCTATAAAATAAATTTTGAACTATTAGTATTACTACTAACTGTAGTTTTCTTATATATATTATGTCAATCTGTATATATATTTAAGGTTGCTGCATAGGCCGTTGTTCCCACGGACCCGAAACTTTGTATGGGTGACCCCGGAAGCCCTGTGGGTAACATAGGGGGAGATAGATAGGTCAGGATAAAGGTCAATGGGTCAGGGTAGAGGTCAAGGAGGCTAAAATAGTGTAAAATGGTTATTTTTGGCTGAATGCGGCTGGGCCGTTAGTGCTAGCAACGCGAAACTTTGTGCAAGTGACCCCCTCAGCTCTGTGGGTAACATAAGGGGAGATAGGTCAGGGTCAGGGTTGAGGTCAAGTTGGCTTAAAACGGTGTAAAATGGTTGTTTCGGTCAAAAGAAAGCCTCCAACAGAAAATTTCATAAAACAAAAATTGCAAGGCACCTCCAAAAATGGGGGACCGGACTAGGGCATGGTTAAAGTTAGGCATCTTACCCAACAATGCGGGTACCCACTGCTAGTAGTAATATACTGTAAAGTTATATATAAGTTTTGGGGGTGTTGGAACTTGAGTGTCTCTATCTTCTAATATATTGATCCTATATAACTTAAATTTGGGCACATGTCTTATGAGATCTGTCTAAGCTGATACATGGGCGTTCTTTATAATTCAATTTCCCCATAAGTAGTAAGGCTTGAGTCATCTCTGGCACCAAAATTTGGTCCATTACCAGGAACTTCCTATCGTTTTTTATGATAATGTCATGTTCAACTAAGACTAAGTCCATTCTACATACCCTATTAATATTATTTCATTACTAGTTGTAGAAGTTCACGACCCTCTAGCCCACATATCCCAAATCTGTTTTTTGGCCTTTTGACCTTCTTAATGTAGAGGGCTGGAGTTAGTAACACATATGCATGAACAACTAGCCATAGTATATGGGATAATAAGTAGTATTGGTTACTTAAACTCTAATCCCTATGCAAAACTTTTTCATTTCTGTGTCAAAATAGTGCTTTTGTATTGGCTTTGCTTGGCCCAATTTCAAATATTTTCTACAGTTCCTACTTCATTCTGTTCCTCTAGAGACCCTCTATATAGTCAAACAAAGGGGTAGCAGATTAAAGCTATGGTATGTAAGGCCACTAGAGCGGTCCAATGTCAGACCAGGGTCAAATTTGGGTAATATGCAAAAAAATTGGCCTCCGGGTCGCTAGCTCCCAGACGATGTGGTCTTTCAGAAAACCATTTTGCAAGTCAATGCACCTACTCAATACGCACCTTATGTATTAAATTCAGCTCATTTGAGCAAGAGGGTAATGAAAGCCCATCTGTCAGAAAATGAAAAGGTCAGCTATTCTGGGGGTCCCAGAGTAACCCCAAATGATCTAATTTCAACTGATTCATGGTTAGGCAGACTAGATACACTGCCAAGGCAAAAGAAGTCAAAAAATATTTTGCTACTTTTGTGGGGAGACCCTCGGGATATTCATTTTAAGATAGTAAATATTTTTAACTTTGGACTGCCATAACTCAGCAATGCTTACATAAAAGCTGGGGTTTTGAAAGTATTTGTTAGCCGGCTTCCAACCGCAGGAAGGGCTAACAAGAGAGAGAAAAATGAAGGAGCTAACCCGACTTAAGAAAAGATAAAAAGGTGTGGTCGCACCAAACAAATCTTTATTAACAGCTATCACAGCCACCTAGGGCTACACACAACAAAGAGGTCAACTGTCTCAGGTGGACACAAAACTCATTCCATTCCCTAACTCACAGATAACAAACAATTGTAACGACCTAGGAAGAAGTTGCCGTATCAGTACTCATAGTGCTCATGTGCCCAATTCTATTTCCCAGCAACGCGGGTACCCTCTGCTAGTCCTATCTATATCTATCTTCCAGTCGATCCAGAGCTCAACACACATTGACCTTTGATACTTTTTATACATATTCAAAAATGACTGTGGGCTGATTAGTCAAATTGGCTGATCAACCAGTTCTGGACTTCTGGTCGAATAGCCACTGTAAAAATATTTACAGTATGTCTGCTATTATTTAAAGCAGTAATTGCAGATTTTTATATTTGTACTTCGCACCTAGTGGTAATCCAGCAATTCTGGAGTTAATCAACAATACAGCATCATATTATTTAAAAAAATATAATCTCTACTGTTGTCTGTCTTCAACTATATGAGCACTTTGCTATTATTAGTAACCCTTCTTGTACTTGTATTGTATCTTAAGTTTGTGTAAGATACTGCTATCAAGTATCAATATTTATACTTTTAGACATTAGTTTGACACTATCTGTATTTCAGTATTTCACTCATAGTCAATTCAGCTTACAATAAAGCATATATGACTAATATTTATTTTTATCATTTGATATTAGTATCCATACCCATGGTTCATGCTTCATAGTTCCACATGAAAGTGAAAGAACTATCCATTGTTATGATTTAAAGGATAAAAGACAGGCTATAATATTTCCATTAATTGGTAAATTTTTACACTATTTTCTTTATTAAGCTAGACTATCTTAACCATATTTTTTAACAGTCTCTGTTTTTTTTTCGCTAAGGCATTTATTAAAACTATTAACCATTTCTATATTTTTAATATCAAGATATGCAAAGATTTTTATATATTATTTCTTACAAATTTATGTGAATTGAAATTCTTTAACATTTTCTATTTGTTTTAGGGTTAAGGTTAGTAATAAAAGCATTGTGTTCTATATACTGAGCAGTATAAAATAATTTTTTCTCCATTATAATACCAAAATTTTAAATATGGACTTCTTTTATGATAGCTACCTATGATAAACAAATCTTATCTCTCAGAAAGACTCAATCATCATTATAACAACCTTTAAAACTTTAATGGTGCTTTTAGTTTGAGGTTTAGAGTAGAATATAGGAATAATAGTTTAAAAAATATAGAAATGGTTATGAAATTGAATAAAAAAGTTAATATCTTTTACCTGCAAGAAATAAAGATTTATTGGTAGAGCTAGCCAAAAATTCACATTTTGATAGTCAAATAGTAAAAGTATTGCACAGGGTGGGCCGCACATACTTGAAAATGAAGTATATACTTGGTTTTGATGAAAATTTGGCTAAAATATACTTGAATATGCTTGAATATTGGCAATATTTTAGTTATAATTTTGAATGTACTTGGATATTGCAAAAATGACATTTTTATTTTTTTGTTTAAAATACTTTTTTAAAAGGTATGATTAGTCTAAAACAGCTTTTAAATGTGAAACTGGGCATTCTTAGAACTTATCTATCTTATACATATATGCTAATAATGTTAGATTACATGTTATAAATCAGGCAAAACATAGTAGCTCAAGCTGCTTTATTTGTAATGGTAGTAACACAAACAAAGCAGCTTGAGCCACTACACTTTGCCTTATTTCTTTCAATATGCTTTGAAAAAAGGAAACAGATTATAAAAGGAGATGTTTAAACTTTACATTCTTTATCAATTATCTAAATATAGTCATTGTTTATGTTTTAAAAACAGGAATCTTGTTTTACACTGTTTAGTATTATGTTGTTTTTTGTACTGATCATGTCTCATGTTTTTGGATAAGGAAAACAAAATTGGATTGAAAAATATTTACCTTCATTTTCATTGAATAACTCAAACATTATGCGAAAAAGGAGAGCCAGAGCGGTTGCAAACATACAATTATTTACTAGAAATATACTTGAAATTTTCAAGAAAATATACTTGAATTTGTTTAAAAAGTAAACATGGCCACCCTGAATGCAGGGCAGGTCTCTTGACTCAGGAGTGGGAGTCATTATAGAAGTGTACAATAGATTAATGAAAGTAATTTTGTCATGTGGGAAATAGCTTATCCACCTGGTTAATGGTTATACCCCTCAGGTTGGCAGATTAGACACTAAAAAGTAGGCTTTCTTCAACTTGCTAGAAAGTGAATTAAATTCAGCATTGGAATTAGAAATGAAAAAAAGGAGATTACTAGAAATCTATGTTGAGAGTAATCTAGTTGTTATGAATAGTTTTTTAAAAAATAAAAATAAAACAACTTACTAGTTACCAGGAGCAGACAGAAATTAATTTCACGTTGGTATCAATTGAATTAAGAATAAAAAGTAAAATGTAAAGGTGATTAGAGGAAAGCTGCTTCATAGTCTTGTAATGATAGATATGGATATCATAAGATTTGAAGAAAATGAAAATATGGAAGCTTTGAGATGAGAGTATGTAGAAAAAGTTTAAAGAGCGAGGTAACCGCAATGGATCTATATGGAAGAAGTATAAGGAATGGTCTCAACAGGCAACCAAGAAAGTTAATAGGGTAAGCAAAGGGACACTTTGATCAGGGGAGACATGTTGATAGAACAGGGGGTGCAAGAAGTGATAGTCAACAATAAATTAGATTATAAAAAAATAAAGGACAACATTGGTGAAACAAAGCAAGCTACAAGAAGAGTGCAAAGAAAGGTATTATTACAGCCACGAATGAAGAAGTTAAAGAGGAGTTAAATAAATTAGAAAAAAGCAAAATTACATTTTTCAAATTATTTCAATGATAAAGATGGCCAATCATGTTCAATGGAGATGACAGGAAGAGTTTTTGGTTATGAAAGAAGAAAATAACTGGGATAATCTTATGGAAGCTGAAAAAAGTAGAAAAGTCAGTGCAGAAATGGTTGAAGTGGCAAGACTAAAGAGCTGTAGCAAATCTGAAGAACAGGAAAACGTGTGGACCAACTAGAATCTTATTATAGAGTTGAAATAATGCTTCAGGTGGCTAAAAATCAGATTTTACAGGGTGATACAGGCATGTGATCTCTTTGACTTTCGCGCCTTTTTGGGGTCATTTTGATCGATCTTCAGATCGATTCAAATATGCTATAAAAATAAAAGGGGTGGGGGGTAAACTGATATATCAGCTAAAGTGTATAATATGTTTTATTCAATTTGTAAAGTTGTACAGTATATATTTGATTCATTTATATGCAATCCAAGTTTAAACAGATGTACATTTCCATGGCACCCAGGAGGTTTTTTCTTCCCCCCCCGACTTTTTCACTGACTACCAATCACATGCCAAATGATTGGAAGTCGAGCACATTGGTTCCATTGTATAATGGGAAAGGTAGTGTGATGGAAGTTGGATCATACAGAGGTATTATGATTTATTGGAGACTTGAACCACTTCAAGTAATTTGACAAATTAGGAACTTATGCAAATATCCTCAATTGGTCAAACCAGTTAGGAATGATGCAAATATCTTTGCCTGGTTAGACCTTTCTTTCTGTTATATTTTTTCAACTTAAGTTATATCTTCAACAATGAGATAAAAGGTTTGAATACTTGAGATGAATTTTGTATGATCAAACTACTAAAACTTTAAAAGAAGTATAATTTAAAACTAGTAAAAATTATGAATTTTTATAGAAGAAATAGAATATGTACATAATTTCAGTAGTAATAATAATTAGAAGGGAAACATATTTAAACCAAAAGATTAATGCAAGAGAATGCTGGTAATCAATCTAAATAATAAAGAAAAACAACAATTCTTATCAATTGAGCTTTATTGAAAATACATACAATATGCTAAGTGCTGATTATATATACTGTATATAGTGTCACTGGAAAGTATTTGATCAATATGCAAAATATTGAAAGCATCATATTACTGTGCGGTGTTAAGCCAGCTAGCCAGCCTGTGTGTGAATGAGTGAATCAAGTCTTGGTCTTAGCTCGCACTCTCTACTCTCTTTCTCTCTGTCAGCAAAGTGACCAATCAGCCGACGTGTTCTGGCATTATGCGACCGAGCCAGTAATCCCATAGCTTGCTTAATATAATAGATAGTAGACTGATAAATTGGAAAATATCCATAACATTTAGCACACTTCCTGAGTGAAACTGTGAAAGGTAGACAAAACACTGAGTATAATAATAAAGACATACGCTAACATATTACATCAGAATGAAAATGCATTGTAGTAAAATATAGTAGTATTAAATAATTTTGCACCCCAATATTTTTTCATTTGTAAATTCAAAATTACTATTTTTCAGTTTGTTCTCTAATTGTATCTTATAGATGTCAGAATCATTTATCGCTGTTGTACCAGAGCAAGGCCCCCTGGGGCATGCTTGGGGTGTCGGTCATGATCTCATGCTTTATCAGACGAAGGTAAACAAATTGCAACAGAAACCATCAGGACTGCATAATGACAAATCTGTTTGCAATGTCAAATGGGGTACCAGTATGTTCAATGATGAGATCATGAGACGCCTTCTTGCAGCATCTTTCAGTAAGTTTCATTGTCACTGGTAGAATATAGAGCGTGCATTTAAAATATGTATTTTGACATAATTGAAAATATTACTTCCCTTTGAGGTACGTGTAAATAACAAAAATATAATTATCTTCGATCCAAACCAGTTGATGTTGTTTCCCTGTACTCCATCTAACTTGGGTTCGGGCTGCACCCTGCAGATGGGTGGTTTTGCATATCCAAGACATTTCACCTATTACTTCCTGTTGCTAGGAGTACTGTTTTCTGTAGCAGTCCAATTGGTAGTTCAACTCCTATTTCCTTGAGGGATTTTTTCAAATCACAGTGTATCTTACCAAGGCCTCCCACTACCTCTGGGATGGATTTGGGAAATTTTTAAATCCCCGGGTCTGTTTTGGGGTGGCTTGGGCGCGGCGTTTGTCCTGCTGCTCTCGACGCACACGGTGTCCTGGGGACCACCCTGAGTGGTGGTGCGAATACATGTGGTTTCGGGACATCTTGATTAGGCTTTGGCATATGTATGGTGTTCTGTGAAAGTTGGGCCGTTTGGTTAAATTGCGACCACCCTTCTGAGGGTATCGCTTGGGTGAGTGCTGGTGTCCACCTCTGATACATATATTAATCGCACAGCCTCATCTGGGTGATATTAAACGGTTTAGCATCCCTTCTGGGAAACTTTGTATGCCCAAGTGAGGTGTCTTGGATAAACACAACAACAACCAAAACACAATAGACCGTACCTTTTTGGATGCGTTCCAGAGGAGTCGATTCGGTGATAAAGCGTGGCCAGTTGGGTATGGATCCGCCCAGATTGTGCACCAACTCGCACAGACGTGTGCCATCGCGCCAGCACTCCTGCCAAGCAATGTGCACACAGAACAAAATACAGTATATACAGTAAAAACAACTTCAACCTCCCGAGCTTAAGACCAGTCATAGCGCTGACTTTGAAAAAATAATAATCAAATTTATTGCCAAGTCACCGCTCATTGGTCGAGTTCAGTTTTCACACTCGCGTCGGGTCCTCGCATCTTTTAAAACAGGTCTGTTTGTCCGTCCGTCAAAGTCGATTTTCTTATGGAATAGCCATAGGATTGGTGCAATTTTTTATGATAATAATTGTTTTACGTTTTGTTTTTATGATATTCTTTGCATTTAACCAATTTAGTCAATTATTAGGCCAGATTTAATGATAAAATGTCAGTAGTAAGAGTTTGATCAACCCTAGGTCATCCCTCTCCTTTCCCCCGGAAGAAATTTGTGCTACGCTAAAACTCCTCACCGTGAAGTCGGTCGCTTTCTTATCCTGCGGGAGTTTCCCGTTCACCCAGTCCATGGCAATCTGATAGCCGGGACTGTCCTCCTTCAAGAAGTAGGACAAATAGGTGATGCTGGACAGCTCGTCCAGATTGGGATTGTTCAGATTCTCCGCAGATACGATGGCCGGAATGTCGAACATCTGCTCGGCCATTTGGACAGCTCGCGAACAATTGGTCAGGCTGCGGAGAAAGAGTATTTAAACAAGAGAGGTTTCATCAAATCGGTTAGAGTTGTAAGTAGCAGGTAATTTCATCAGTAGATTTGTCGTTATTCTTATTATTTGTAGACTACCTTCAAATGCAAAGAAGACGAAGATCAATCTCACTGAAGAGTCCATGATGGAGAGATGGTGACAGATCTGGCAATCGAGATCAAGACATTCAACATGGCTTCAAATGAAAAAAAACGAAGATCATGGCCACTGTAGAGACCGTGATGGAGATGGCGACAGATCTGGCAATCGAGAGAAAGGCATCCGACATGGTTTCAAATGCAAAGAAGACGAAGATCATGGTCACCGAAGAGTCCATGGTGGAGATGGCGACATATCTGGCAATCGAGATCAATGCACCCGACATGGTTTCAAATGCAAAGCAGACGAAGATCAATCTCGCTGAAGAGTCCATGATGGAGAGATGGTGACAGATCTGGCAATCGAGATCAATGCATACAACATAGCTTCAAATGCAAAGAAGAAGAAGATCATGGTCACTGAAGAGTCCATGATGAAGATGGCGACATATCTGGCAATCGAGAACAAGGCGTCCGACATGGTTTCAAATGCAAAGAAGACGAAGATCATGGTCTCTGAAGAGACCGTGATGGAGAGATGGTGACACATTCAATTATAATTATATCAATTTAATGGTGATTAAGACTAAGGTTTTTCAAAGCACGATTGTGAACTCACTGATTGTATATTGTAGTCTGAGGAAAACATGTGTTTGGATTGCCTAAAACGTTCGACATCAACATCACTGCTTGCGTTCTTATATAGTTTGTCAAAAACGTCTTTAGGTTGTTAGTCAAATCATCGGACTTAATTGCTTGCTTCTATTTGGTGTTAGGACATCGAGCCAATCGTTGCGATAATTATATTTGTCCGGTCATCAAACAAGGTGCTAATTTCGCGACATTGTATCCCCGGCATCTGGCAAACAACACATTCACTTATAGTTCAGCGATACATATAATTATGACGGGTGGAGACTGTGACTGGAAAGCGGTCAGGCTTGAGACAAAAGAGACAGAAAGCACAATGGAAGTGGATTGACTGGTGAAATTTGTACACTATAGGCGGTGCACCTAGACTTACTGTTGCGCACCTCTTTCTCTGCACCACACCCTTTTACCAACCACCCATTAGCTACAGTACTTCTGGCAGCCAACGAAGAGTCGGGGAGGTCTACCAGTGTGCCGGGAAGCAGAGGCAGCACCCAGAGACTCAATTCACAACACAGTCAGAGCTGTGCGCTCTTCACTCACACTTCTCACGGAGCACAGACTCTACATTTTCACAAGGTATGCCAGGTGCTGTAATCTCTTTTATTTTAGTTCCTAGTTGAAGGTAGTCAAGCTCAACACCGCGGACCTATGTACTCGCTTACTTGGAACACTACCCCGACTCTTGTTGATCTTCTGAAGCTCCTCCATCCGATGTATCCGTTGTCCCACTCCCCCTTGGCCAAGGTGGCAGTAGTCTTCCTTTTCTATAATCGACACTATCAAAGCTTATAAAGCTTTTTATGATCATATCAGGGTTTTCACTACAGAATAACCCTCCCTATCGGCCTCTCTCATCTTCAATTTCCACCTCCCTCACTCACTTCCTCTCCCCCTAACTCGCCCTTATCTCTCTTTCCCCCTCTCTCACTCACTTCCTCTCTCCCTAACTCGCCCCTCTATTTCTCTCTCTCTTTCCCCCTCGCTCACTCACTCACTTACTTTCTCCCTAACTCGCCCCTCTCTTTCCCCCTTTCTCACTCACTTCCTCTCTCCTTAACTCGCCCCTCTC
>JAUYWV010137990.1:0-10738 GCA_032274565.1 Nematoplana nigrocapitula
GTTCTAACGTTACGCGACCGACCGACCCAGGAATCACGGTACTTTCTTAATAATATATATTCTGATGAAGTATTATTTAACGAATGCGACTGATTGTTTAATCTCGTTCTGTTTGTGACCAGCGTCAACTCGACGAAGCAGTAAACTATCGAGAAAGAGTTCGCAGACACCTCGAACTCGAGGTGGTCAGCTTGGACGAACTCAACCAGACGCTGCATCTGCTCGAGGAGTTGGCCGATCTGGAAAACACCATCGATACTGTCTATCTGCCCATTGAAAACCTCTACGCACAGCTGACTCAATTCGAGAAACAGTTGCCACGTGCCGAGGTGGAGGAGGTGGAAGCGATTCGGTACAAGTGGCAGGAGTTGCGAGAACTGGCTGAAGAGGTCCGAGTTCAGTTGCTCAAGGAGAAAAAGACTGCCTTCCAGCAAGAGCTGGACAAACAGGTTAAGGTGGGTTGAAGCAATTACGTTTGAAGTTTGTTCGCTGATATTCTTCTCGAGAAATGTTACTCCCTAGTTTAGTTTTGTATATATGGCCAATAAGATGAAATTCTTGTTATAACATTTTTTCTCGTAATATTTTCGTCGGTTCTTCTGAAAACGATTGCCAAACTCACAATACACGTGTATTTGATCTCACTAAATTGGACTCTTCTGCGACTACTTTCAGGCTTTCGTTGTGGAAGTAATTCAATTTCGCAACTCATTCGACTCACAGGGACCTGCTGTACCCGGCATTGACCCTTCAGACGCTGTAGTGCGTTTGGAAGAATTCCAGAACCTTTATGGCACCTACGATGTCAAACGGAAGACTCTTGACTCGGTGTCTAAACTTTTCGGACTGCCTATCAAGAGTTTTCCCGAATTGGACAAAACAGGCGAGGTTAGTATATTGATGTATAATAGTTGTTTTTTAACATTTGATTTGTTTGTTTTCTGCTGCACCACTTCTTAGAGTTTATTGATAAAGTAATAAAGCTATGATATGCAGTGGTCGACAGAATTTGTCAAAAAATAAATCTACCATATTCAAATGACTGTCCAAAATAAAATTTTAATGGATACCGGTGATATATTTTAAAATGATTATATGTTTCACCTTCCAAAACCGTCATCAGATAACATTGTTTGCAAATGTGCTAACATACGTAGATGTGCATTTTAAACAATAATGTTTAGTAAATTAAACAATGCATTAAAAGAAATTTAAGAAAAAAATGAATAAGTGAAGTATGAAGGGAAGGAGACAACTTTTTGATTAACAAAACTTATTTAACGGACTTAACAAAAGAAGATTTTCATTACTAAGAAAATTGAATAGATTAAGAATTAGAAGTGGAACATTGAAAACAATGAGACAAGATAGCAGACGAAGGTTTTATGTGCTGCAAAAGGCATTGACTATCCTTACAGTAACAAATAGCAGTGCTTCGTTTCAAGGGACATGAGAACATTTTATAAATCACAGTCTTTATTATGAGCAAGACAGTCAAACAAGTTTTTATTATGCCAAATTGGCGTCATTAACTGTGCTAATTGGTTGACCAATGATCAAGAGGAGTCAATATTTCGTATGGTCACCATTTGGAGCTAAAACAGTTGAGCACCTGCGGCATATATTGAGAGGATGAGTCTATTCACACAATCTGCAAGTTGGGCGGCTGTGGATGGTGCTGACTGTCTCCAGTTGTCTTTTCTTGAGATCGTCCCAAAGATGCTCAATCGGGTTGAGATCTGGACTGAAGGCGGACCAGGGAAAAGTGCGGATATCATTACGTTGGAGGAAGTCTGCAGTAGCTCGTGCGGTGTGAGCCTTGCGTTGACTTGCTACAGAACGAAGGTCGGATGCCTTGGGAAAAATGGTACACCTTGTGTCTCCAAAACCTGACTGATGTAACGTTCAGTTGTGATTCCATTTCCACGTCCTGGACCCAATTTCTGAAAGACGAGAAGGTGCTTCGTACCATAACGCTAGGGCCTCCCCACGAGTCTCTCTCCATTATATTACCACCAGCGTATCGGGTTAGTCTCCGCTCCAGATGCGCTGCTTGTCGTGCTGATGCAGTATGGTACTGATTCTCTGCTGGGTCCATTGAAGACCGGTTCTGGCGACGATTTCTTGTCAGTATAGGCCCACGGGCTGAACGATGGCAAAGCACACCGCGTATCGACAACCTTATGCGCACTGTATCGGCGCGGATGGGTCTTCGATGAGTTCCATATGTTGTACTGGCTGTCTCACGGTTGTTCTGAACAGCTCTCGAATATGTTGTCTGAAGATGGCCCTGTCTTGGCGGTTGATCATCACACAAGGACCGCCGGTCCTGGGACTGTCAGCACAGCTATTTGTGGCTTCATATCGTTTCAAGAGACGATGTATGGTGGAGACATTGCAGTTGAAGTGGTTGGCCACCAGCCTGATCGACTCGCCAGTTTCCAATCTGCCGAGTGACCTTTGACGCTCCTCTACTGTTAGACGTGGTTTAACTTACTGTAGTGCTAACGCAGGAACACATAATAGCTTTTCTCTCAGGTTCGGCTTTATAAAACTGAACTCGGGTGACATTCAGCGCAGATCAAAATTCCAATCGTCACATGCAAGCACATTGCATAGCATGTAGGCAGTAATCATTTTCGGGACCAGGATACCGATAAATACTGTGTTTTATTCAAGTTATGTCTTGCAAACCACGTTATGACACCTTCTACATCCTGCCTGACAATATCTATCTTGATTCGTTTAGTCTGTTAACAAGCACTTTTCATTTAAAATTTTCGCAATTTTCGCGTGTTAGTACAGTATATATGTACTGTATATACCCAGGACTGGTAAATTTGTAAAGAATATTTGTCTTTTAAGCATTTTTAGGTCCTTGCTATTTGTCTTCTCTAGTTTTAGTGTTTTAAGGCATACCTGTACACACGATTTCCATAACCTCTGAGTTAACGATGTCTTTTTGATGGCGAAATATATAATCGTTCTAAAATATATCAGCGACATAGATAAGATAAAACGAACGTTTATATGACATTGTAGACGTTCTCCTTTGGTTGATAAATATGCCATAAATGATTTTATTTGTGTTTTAGGAGTTGGTACTGTTGGGTCTTCTCTATGGCTTATTTCAACAATTCATTCGATTTGATATCAAATTTCGAGATACTCTCTGGGCCGATATGGATTTGGATTCCACTCACAAGGAGGTACATTATTTCTGATATACAAAACCTCCAAGCAAGCTAAATTGAGGCTATATATTCATTTTCAATCAATCACTTGTAAAAAATACTGTAGAACATAGCTTTTTGCGTTTTCTGAATGTCCAAAACTTTCGTATGATTCTGCAAGCTAATGACAGAGATTCTATTGTATGTGCTTCAAAGAATATATGTTTTTCTGATTAATTGTCTCTATGCACGAACTATCATAGCTCGGTGAAATAATTATTAAAATAGGCATACCAACTATTTCTGAATGTCCAGTTTCTCATTGGTTGCTACAAATCTATTTATTGTTTCTAGAACTACTGTACCTGTTATACCTTTTTGCTAGATTGAAAATTATTGGGACGAATGTCTGGCTCTTCCAAGCAAACTAAAAGACTGGGAAGCCTACCACGACCTGAAAGGACGCATTCAGAACTACCTTCAAATCCTACCACTACTGAAGAAATTGGCGGCGAAGGTACTTATGCATCTTGTTGGTAGTGTTCATTTTTTTAATTATTGTGCCTTATTTTGTGATTGCATTGCCAATGTTTGCATGAAATCTAATACCTCCGTATGTTGTGCTCCTGCTGACTTACCCAGTCTGAACACCGCTTCGATATTCCAGTAAGATGTCGGTGTGGTTTGATGTGTGTTGTGGCACTTATCTAAATGATATTTATAGGTAGATTTTGTCACTATAGTTTTGTCAACACGGCTAGATTGTAGATCGTTGTCTTAGACCGGGTCGCCCAACTTGTGTTTAAGTGAGTCAAAGATGTACCTAAAGCGCTATTCAACGAAACGTTGGGTCGGAGTAACCGTAGACAAGACCTATGACGTTTTCAGGTTTATATGCTGTCCGGCAGTACTCTGCATTATTCTTCAATGATATAAGACATGCCTCACAGATGCTATACACTGTGATTATTGCCATAACGGAATGGGGTTTTAAATAATTAAATATTCACAAAAATTCATCAAAATACATCCATCACTTCATCAATGTTTCTGTTCAAAACCGCTTCATTTTGAAAAGGAGATGACTAAACAATCAAAGAAACTCTATCAAAATGTAAAGCCATGCACATTCTATCCGAAATATCTTCTCTTTGGATTTATCACGAATAATATTTAAATTTTTTCTTCATCTTTTTATAACTGAGTGATCCCTATGCCCATTTCGCTCAAAGGATCAATCTACAAAATCATTAGGGTCTTTTCCTAATGTAATCCTTTCATATACATTTTTATCAAAAAAAATATTTATAGTAATTTTTATCAATTGCTCATTAATGTTAAAATAAATACATTACTTTTATCCCAGTTTTGTGATACGTAGCAGTAAAGCTGTAGATTTTTTTGTCACTTTACAGTATAGTGATCACTGATAACTTGACGTTGTTTAGGTTGGTTTGGTTATTTGTTCGTTGATTTTAAAGTAAATTGTACTTAATCGTATTTATCATGTACATATATATGTTAGTACAAATTTGTGAAATCAACAATTTTGCATATTTGTCGTTTTACAGTCGATATCAGTTCTCCTTCTCTCTCGGTATGCAATGCATCATTTTAGACAAAACTGTTGATTTCACAACAGTTTTACATATTTGTAGAGCATTATACAAATTTGTTGATTTCGCAAATTTGTCATAACATAGAGTATATACTATTTTGTTGACACTGACATTACAGCTTGACTGTGAATCTTCTGGTTCTTTCAAAGTCCAGAGGATGCCATCTACTTTCGGTATCCGCCTGATTATAAGTTTACGTCTAGCCAATGAGTCGTTATCTTTATACTTCGTACCTTTACTCTAATCCGAACTCGTTCATGGTATATAATTACCTACTTATTGCATGCATTTGTATAGGAAATTCGAAATCGTCACTGGTTGCAAGTGATGCAGATAACGGGCAGTTCCTTTCAATTGGAGGCCAATGTGTTCAAACTGACCGCCCTAATGGATATTGGACTTGTCAGGTATGTTATATGACGTCACTTCTAAATATCTCTTGTGCCTGCGTTGTTAGTCTGAGCATGCGGCATAATTGTCGAAAATGAGGAGATTTACATTTCAATCAATAAGAGGAAATATTGACTCCATCTTATTGTAGTTTCACCACAAACTCTTATGAAAATAAAACCTCAGTATTACTATTCTACAAAAGAGCATGAACAGATCGATGGAAATGTTTTCATCACAAAGGCATTGCCTAACACAAACAGCAGCACGAAAAAGGAAGAATTGGTAAACTTCCATAATAATTTATTTCGTGTATGATAATAGTTGTGTCACATTCTACCTTTTTATTAGATATTCTTAAAATTAGAATATCGTAAGTAGAAGCGTTTGATTATTAATAAATTATTTATTTTGTTGTTTTCAATTCTTTAACGAACTTTTTTTATTGTGAGCTGCAAAATATGATTTTATTAATCTTTTGAGCAGTTATACAAATTGGGCAACTTAAAATATTTTAATATCTCTATAAAATGTTGTTAACTCTAAATATTTAAAAAAGTTTTGGTTATCTTTTGGCTTCATGTACTGTACAATAGCAATGCATTTCCATATCCAATTTTGTATTTATGAAACAGCTTTATCCTTCATTGATTTGTGCCAAAATGGTTCTGTTGGACTACAATGATTATGTTGCTTTTATAAATATAAAACATCGCATATTGTAAAGACTATTACTAGTTTTAGTTAAAAGAAAGAGACGATGTTTTCTGATTGGAAAAGATGACGGTTGCAAAAAATAATTTGATTCTTGGCCATTTTGTGAATTACTCTCACCGATCGCTGTTTTATTCGGCTGATTTTGCTGCTTGGACTAACTACGTATGAAGCGCACTATTCAACAAACATGTATTAGTGGTCCCGAAATCTGGTTCAAAACCTCATTAGTGCTGATGGAAGTCAATTAAACCACAGCTGGTCTGCGATAGTGATCGTCCTGTCTGACAGTCTTCAATGAAAACGTTGATATTTTTAAATATTTGTAATTTCCATGTTTTGTTTTTGTTAACAGTAAGAAAGGAGAGCTGGAGGAGATCTGTCGATGCGCTCAGCGCGAGCAACAGCTGGAAGTGCGAATGCGCCAGACGGAGGAGGAGTGGACGGAGCAGGTCCTCAGCTTTCAGAACTACAAACGCCGGGGTCACGTTCTGCTGGACAAGTCCTCGACGGCGCGCTTTCTCGAACAGCTCGACGACTCTCAGGCAATGCTCGCTGGCATGCTCACATCCAGGTACATCGGGCCGTTGCGAGAGGAGGCCGCCTCCTGGGCGGAGAAGTTGAGGGAAGTGGGCGAGGTGCTTGAAATGTGGCTGGAGGTCCAGGATCTTTGGATGGACTTAGAAGCGGTCTTTTCCCAACCGGAAACTGCAAAGGTATACCCGACTGTCTATCTGTTAACAATTTCGATTATTGTTTCAGTTTTAATTTTTGTTTTAAACTCAACACTGTTTCTGGTTTACATATCAACAGTATGCTTGTTAAGTTTTTATTTTCTTCTATCACTTATAGTCATAGAATTATGTGACTATGAGCATAACTCGGCAGCGTCTGGTGTGGTCTGTGATTGCTGGTAATCAACCAACTGCTGTGTGCTAACATATTTAAATGAGTGCTCCCTCTTTGTCCATCCCCTTGCATGAATGGCCTGCTATAGACTTGGTCGGGGTTGTTGGTCGTTTGGGTGAGTGTGAATTGGGTTATGGTTGCTCTGCACTGGGTTCCACCCCGCAATTTCGGATGTTTTCTACATATTGTATGTAGAAACCATCGGCTCATTAGCTACTGTATATTCAAACAACTAGCCACTGCTTTCATTCGTTATGTAAATTGCTTGCTCTAATTCTTTATATTAGCCTTCTTTATTATTTCTATTAAATTGTACTAATGGCAATGTGATATCTTTTCATCCTTGACAAAGGCTCATATTCAGGTTAGTCTTAGTGGTTTGCATTTTATTTGATATATAGTGTACTACGTATGTAGAAATACGTCCTTCTATTTCCCAGTGTGTTTTAGACTGAATTTAGTTATTTATGCTTGAATAGAACTATTGGCTTATAATTTTTTATAATTCTTTTTAGAATTGTTTTTATCCTACAATAACATCTGATGGTAGGTCACCTATAAAACAATTTCTATGACACTGTTCGCTTGCGTTCATTGTTGTTTTGTCTTGATTCTTTATTAATTGATTTGAATAGAATTCATTTGTCGCCCTTGAAGGTGCTGTGAATAGATCTAAGGATACGCTTAAATTAAATGGATTAATTTAAACTTTTAGAACGAGCGGTCGTAAAATGTTGGTATTTGTGTCATTATAATTATTTTTGTTTTATCGTACTGAAGGACTATTATTTATATTATATTAATTATGTCAAGCATTCAGTTTAATACCTGCATGGCATAAATAATCGAATCTTTCAACAATTGTTTCTTCGCTGAACATAAACATGAATTAGCTGTTCATTTTGTAATATTATACGTGTCATTTTCTAAACTACCTATTATAATTTTTAAATAAAGTACTTGAGCAAACCTAGCTAACTATACAAACGTCCCAACAGCGTTATTTTAACCGACAGTTTAAAATGTGTCCGTGAAGTATCAATGATCCCTCGTTTTACTTTTTGTTTTTCTGTCTATTGTATATTAATTTTGAGGTAGTTTTATCAAAATGCCTCAAGTGATATGTATAAATATAATGCTCTCACTACTGCAGTTTATTCGTTAATATTTTCTTTCTGCAAAGTTTAAGCGGTTTAAAATTATTTACCGTTCTATTGCAATGATGCATGGCTTTGTTACTTTTCGTGCCTGTGAAATCACTGCCAATTATATAAAATCTGCAATGTTTCTGCACATACATGTTTGCTAGTCTATAATGCATATATTTGTTAGTTCACCAAATGTGATTATCTGTGGAATGAATAGCTAATTTATTAGAGAATAAGTACTTCATTTTTTTTGGTTTAAAAGGGGGGGGGCGAACTTCAAAGGGGCGCCATATGTTTGTTGACGTTAAATTAAAAAAGAGTTGCGACTGGGTGAAATGTTCAAAATCTTTGATTAATAAATAATAAAAAATATAAAAGGATTTTTTAAAATCACAGAACAATTTAATTTGCAGGTTGAGACATAAGAGTGATTCAGTGCATGTACACAAAAATGCTGTAATTTAAAATATGCTAAATAACTGCTAAATTGGAAAGGCATAAAAGATTCATAATTGGGATAAATTCATGCATGAGATTATAGACTTAATTGTTAATTATACTCAAAAGTTATGAAAGTTGTAGCAGAATTGTGTATATACAATGTATGTACTTAATCATTTTAATTAATACATAATAGTAATGCAAAATCTATTCTCAAGAAGGGTGCCCAGGGGCGGATCCAGGATTTTATGGGAGGGGGACCATCAAGCTATTTATAAGAGGTGTAATTTTTAAATAAGAAGGCGCCATACAATTAAACTGGAAGGGCGCACTGGGCCCTGGGTCAAGCGGCCCCCCTGGATCCGCCCCTGGCGCCTCTCCTAAAAGGTATCATTTTATAAATTCATTCTCGAGAGAGGCGCCTATTTTTAAGGGGGCGCCAGTATGTCTTTGAAAAAAGTAGGGGGCGATCGCCCCCTCTGCCCCCCCATCTGCGTGGTCCATGTGTTTAGGTGTAAATACATACCTATATGTTTTAGGCCAGTCTGTGCAGTATAGCAATGATTGGAAATCTATTAGAAGACACATCTTTTTATTTTCTCCTGCAGGAGTTGCCACAAGAAGCGAAACGATTTGATCGTTTGGATCGCAGCTATACGAAAATGATGAAACGGGCTTATGACACAAAAAACTTTCTTCAGGTAATTCTCAATTTCTGATGTATATTTTGCATTGGACTTTGTTAAAATAGATTTTACTATTCATTTTTCTACCACACGTGAACTTTTCAAGTTTAAATGATATAGACGTTAACTATTTTCTAATAGTGAGGAGCACACTAGGAGGTAAGCAAGAAAATATTCAAGCTGAAAAGTATTTATGTACGACAGATGAAGTATTCAAAAAACATAAGTAGAAATGGCATTAATGAACGTGGTAATTTATATTTATTTATTATTTTATTATTTAAATATAAAATTTAGAATAGTTGTAGAAATATCATATCTGAATTTAGCTCCGCTAATTGAGGCATATTCTTTCTCTCAAAGCCTGTAGCTACTGGGCTATCCACACGTGCTTACAGATGTAAGTCATAATGTAGGGCACAACCAGCATGTTCGATAAGCGATCTCGTGGCCTAGTGGTTCAGTAGTTCGACTGCTGATCTTTGGGATACGGATTCAAATCCTACCCAGTAGGGGCAATAACCCGGTCTACTGGTAGACATTTTGTCGAACATGCCGTTTCTGAAAAATATTTCAATAGTCCTCATTGTATACTACTCTAAAAGTAGTACAAATCTAATCTTTTTATTATCATCAGATTTCTCAAACAATATACAAAAACTGAAGCAGATGAATAGAGGCGCATTGTGTTCTATGTTAATTGAGATCATAATGAATAATATTTATTAATCGCATTATTTTTTAACAATTTCCCTTATTTCAAATGAATGTTTACAAAATGTTGATATTTTTATATTTTGAGTTGTGGTAGTTCAAAAGTATTACATAACTACCATTTGAAGCAAAAGTGGCATTGTTGAAACAATTCCACCAGGTTTACTGCAAACTATTGCCCATAGTTACTACCCACTTTTGATTTGCAGTGCTGCTACGGTGGGGAGGTGCCCAAAGGTGTGGTTCTACGTCATATTCAGGAAGAACTGGAGCTCTGCTACAAATCCTTGCTCGCCTATCTCGACCAGAAGAGAAAAACGTTTCCGCGTTTCTACTTTGTCACCGACCCAATTCTTCTCTCCATGCTCAGTCGGCCTAACAGTCTGGAGAGCGTTCGACCATATCTCAAGTTAGTATGGAGAGAAAATTTATAACCATTTTGAATACATTTATTGAATATTAGATATTCACTAGAAAAACCGTCTTAGTGCTAAAACAAACAAAATCACAATTTCTTTAAAATAAATGTTTAATGCAAAATTACGTTTGTTTGTTTGGTTACCCGGCCCCTTCCGAAAGATGGGGGGGGGGGTCGCGGGGCCGCCGAGGCCCATCAACCGGCCAACTCCCTGTGGCCGCCTCCGAAGGTCGAGAAGTCTCACCGTCTCACCAAAGATGGCAAGGTGAAGGCCTGAAGATGAGGGGCAAGAGAGAAGAAGATGAGAAAGATCCTGCTGGACTTCACCGCAGGAAGGGCAAGTGGGGGAATCGGTCAGGCTGATCCAAAGGAGGTAAGAGGCAAGGAGGGTGGAGTGCCCGTTTCAGCGAAGGCGCGAAACTTCGCAACGGGTTGAACAGGGAAGGAGAAGTTCACCAGGTGAAGTATTGGGGATCTGGCTGTCGAAGAGTTTATTGCGAAGTGACGACCGCCAGGGAGAAAGGAT
>JAUYWV010138001.1:0-10738 GCA_032274565.1 Nematoplana nigrocapitula
AACTCGAGAACGGAACATGGCAGAGGGTTGCAAAGGGTCTCAAATGAACCGGCGTTTCACTGGGAGTAACATAGGCTTATTAAAAGTGCATAATTAATGAAAATAAAAACAGGTAAAATTAGGCGAAATTTAAAAGAAACATCCTACTGTTTTATTTACTACTAATAATTGTAAGAGTAGTATACCTCGGAATATATAAGTCAAATTGGTTACATTTCAAGAGGTCACTTCTACAGTGGTTAATTTATGCACATTTAAAGCGATTAGCCCACCTTGGGTTGACTCTAATTTGATCCAAAGAAAGTATCTCTCAACACAATTCTCCTCTCTGCCTTTTCCTACCGAATCATCAGAATAAATCATTTACTTGAAAATTTGGTTGTTTCCTGATATTTTATTGCCCCTATGTATCCCCGAGTGAAGCCGGATACCTCCGCTAGATCTCAATATATTCAGAAAGATTGATTATTGCATCACTGGATCATATAGAAGAAGGAAAAAAAGTATAGTTGGTGGACTCATCATAGATATAAGATTCGCGGATGATTAATCATTGACTGTAGATACACGAAAAGGACTACAAGCGCTATTGGAGAACATAAATAGCACAGCTGCAAAATAAAAGAAATTAAAAATAATAATGCGGATCTCGAAATCAGGAATGATAAGACGAACATAAAATTATAAAAAATGAAATAGTACAAGTGAAAAGCTCCAAATACCTACTGTATATGTGCAATTATCACATCGGATGGTAGATGCCATGAGGAAATAAGAAAAATATTTGCCATGGCTAAGTAAGTCTTTACTAAACGAAGAGAATTGCTTTCCAAAGGGTTAAACATAGAAACTAAGAAGAAAATTGTCAAATAAATAATATGGAGTGTAACTCTGTATGGATCAGAAACATTGACACTCCAAGAAAGCGATAAAAATAGAAACATTTGAAATGTGGATATGGAGACGAATGCAGTTAATATCATGGCAGGATCGGCAAACTAACGAATGCGTATAATAGGAAGATGTAACTTACTTCAGACTATATTGAAACGGAAAGAAGAATTCTGTATAGGTCACATCTTAAGAAAAGATAACCTAATGAAAACAATCATAGAAGGACGATTTCGTGGTCAACGTGGACGAACGAGGAAGGCCAAGAAATGACATGTTAACAAAATTAAATACAGATTCATATACAAATCTAAAAATAAAGCAGTAAATCGAGCGGAGAGGTGAAATGGATGCCATAAACGTGAACTTGCTTGACAAAAGCAGAGCACTCGATAGATAGATAGAACCACTAACTGGGTATAGTTGTGGAGCACACTTTCTTACCGAATTAAACTTCTAAATTGCATCGGGTTCCTCCCGTATGAGCTAGTGGTAATTAATTGAATATGTTATTTTCTGACCCTGCCATCACTGCGATTGAACCATAATCAAACCACGGCGGTAGATGCCATATCCCCACTGATTCAGTTGTGTTTGCTTACAGCATTCCCCTCGGATTGCAGTGATTTACAAGAAGAGTTCTTTCTGCCAAACTCTGCGGCTGGATTCAATTGCACAAACGGAAGTTTGAGGAAATTTCAGACGAAACCTTTAGACCAACGCCCGAATTGAAGCCATAATTTCTATAGACCTAATGTCAATGCATTATTGACTGGTAATTTATAGAGAAAAGCGTGTACAACTGTCATAACCAATGGCTCTGATTGCAACAGATATTCCCCGATTGTTTTGTTGTACATCAATTCACTGGAGGTTCATACAATACGGGGTTGTATACATCATACAAAAATTGGTGTCTGTACGACGCCTCACAAAGCCTCACCTTGAGACAAACCAATCACCGCTCGTTCTGATTCTTTATTTTCTATCCATGTACAGTAATTAGGATAAAAAAGTGAACAAGGCCTGATGATGATCACTTTGACTCGTTTATATAGTTCTCGTAACCGGAAGATAAAAAACTGAGATCAAAACAAAAAACTGGCACTCATTGAACAAATATATTTGTGACATGTTTCAGTTTTGCAATAATCACCATCAGGTTAAAATATAAAATTTACAAACATAACCATATTACATATTAAACAATCACTAACACTAAGCACCTGAACAAGATTAAAAGAGATAGAAAATATTTATTGCAAAGCATTTACGGGAAACTTCATGAAAAATATTGAAAACACATAATCCACACCACAATTAGAAAGAGTTTTAATCAGAACTCCTCAATGGCGACGGCGTCCTTGACAAGATGTAGGTCAAAATCTGAATCACAACTCAATCTCCAAGATGGAATAAACAGAGTGTTAAACTTGTTACGAATTATGTGGTAGGGTTACATCTTCATTTCGTCGTCTACTGTAACACAAAGCTAATCATCGACCTATTTGGTCTCCAAAGGAATAGACCAGCTAGACAACTGTTTTATGTCAAAAGTAATTTTTAGGCGCTCAGTAATTGGTTTATAAAATCTTTATCACCCCAAAAATACGGAATCTACGGTATTTTTCGCTCAGATGTTCATTGTCAATCTCAAGTGCGAGCTTAGGATCAAAATGTTAAGAAGTTTCATGAACCTGTAAAGAAAAGCCATGTTTTCAACTTTTTAATGTCTAATGAATAACTCAAATGATTTTTAAGCAGGATTGCCTATATACCAACGAAATTGATACGCATGAAATTATGTCAATGTGATGGCCAGACGATTGTTCAGGAAATTTGCAAGGATTTAAATGCCAACTCTAGACATTCATTTGATTGAGTTGATGGCAGTGGGAGACGAAAACGTGTTACTAGATTGCAAAATATTGAATAACTAGCGGAGGTACCCGGCTTCGATACATAGGGATACATAGGGCAATACAATATCAGGACACAACCAAATTTTCAAGTAAATCATATATTCGGAAGATTCAGTAGGAAAAAGCAGAGATGACAATTAAATTGAGAAATACTTTCTTTGGTTCAAATCCGGGTCAACCCAATGGGGGGAGAGCTAATTGATTTAAACCTGCCTATAGCCATATATAAACCACAGTAGAAGTGATCTCTTGAAATGTAACCAATCCAACTTATAAATTCAGAAGTATACTACTATTAAATTTAGTAGTAGTAAACTAAAACTGTAGGATGTTTTTTCAATATCGCATATTTGAAATATATTTTTTAATTATTATTAATTATTTTATAATAGAAAGAAAAACTTAAATTATTTAAAACCAGGGAAAAACATCCGCAGGAACCTACTGATTCCAAATCTACCCTAACTTTTGCTCTGGGATTAACCGTTCAAAATTGATGTCCTGACACACAGACAGACAGACAACTCTACTTTATATACAGTACAGTATATAGAAGCAGACAGCCGATGAACTATTAAACATATCAAACACCATGACTTCTAGAGAATTATTCATGAAGACTTATATACAGATAATCGATACTCACGAAATGGCTACTTTATACTTTGTCAATGGCAAACAAGGCTATACGTGTATAGAGAAATGTACACATTTGTTGAAATCATTAAATAAAAGGCGGCAATGCATCAGAAATTTAGTTGCAATTGATGAAAAGTTTTTTAATTTATGAAAATCTAATTTCTAGGAATGAAATTGGTTGCTGGATTATGCCAGGAGGAGATGCACCTGTTATGCAAACATCTGGGAGATCTACCATGGCAAATAAGCTTCGCTATTGTTGCATTAAAACAATAGATGTGGTCATTACTATGAAATACTGCAACGCAATGAATTTCTCAATTTTCAATGAAACATTATTTTCTCAACTAACATGGAAATTCATTTTTAAAATTCACAGCAACCGATTATGTACGAAAACACGCAAAGACAACGCTCATCGGCACGTTCCAAGACACACTTCAAACTACCTGGAAAGCAGGAATGCACGATTACTAAAGCAACCACTCATATTCTCCAGATTGCAACCTATGAGATAGACATATCTTCCGACGACTCGAAACACTTTTGACATAAGATCCACAACTGCCCCAAATTTCTGCACAAAGAATGACCGCCGCTCTTCATCAAATGAATAAATTTGTGAAACATGATGTGAAAAATTTATAATTAATGGCAAAGACTTGGTCTGTAACTGTTTGCAATTCAATTGAAATATGCATATAAAGAAATATATGTTTTGTTTTAAAAAATGCAGTTGTTTTGTTTGTATAACCTATGGCATTTCGTGATTACCTAAAAAAAGTCTAATGAAAACATTGTACAAATATAGCCATAGAAAAGTGCAACCAAACAAACAGACAATTTTCATTCAACCCTTATTTAACGACTAGTTTACTAAAACGGTTAACAGGAAATTAGGAGGATATTTCATGACTTCAAGATCTAAAAAAAACATTAAAACAGAAAACATCTGATAAATAAATTTCTGCCAAACTATGTATTGAGCTCACCAGAAAAATATTTGGTCAGAGAAAAAAATATGTTTCTCCGCAGAAAACTCAAATGAAAACGCGTACTTCATGTGTTGTATAATTACCAAACTTATGTAAGTGCACGTACTCCGCTATTCTGTCTCATCAATCATTCATTTTCTTTCAAGTTTCCTATATCCGGCAGGTAACGTCACAACATTATAGAGGTAAAAGGAGTATCAAACTTGTGACATATTTTTAAAGGCAGCCGGTTTTCACTTATCCTCAGTCATATTCTCAAGTCAAAAGCAGGAAAACAATATTTTGCATGTCGAATAGAAACCACCGAAAAAATGATAGAAAACGGTGCTAGCTTTTTACTACTTTTTTGTAAGTGGAAAAAAGGAAATTTACTTTTAGGTCTCATTTCGTGCATGTAAAACTTTTTTTCTCATGAGATCAATTGTATAGATTTAAAGTTTAAATTTAAATTATGGTACAAATTAGTGCAATTTTTCTATGAGTCATTCGCCTTTTCCATGAACTACAGGATTTCTTGCTCCAAATAGACTATCTAGCACTCAAGTGTAGCTTTTATTCACACACTCTAGAGTTTGGTGCATTCAAAGTAGAGTTTCTTTCACACTTAATAAGGCTGATTAAGTACAATACCTAAAATACCAGAGGCCCGCTGTAGCCACGCGTGCAAGTGTTATGAATAAAGCACAACGCGCTCAATCGCTCAGTTGCTGTGCAGCGTGCGTTCACGGCAGGCTACTGCAGCCGCCGTATTTTTGCTTGAAGAGTGAGAAAGAAAATCAATAGATCAGCTTTGCCGAGTGTGCTTTCAGCTTTAAGCCAGCTAGCCAGCCTGTGTGTGAGTGAGTGAGTGAATCAAGTCTCAATGGCATGCGCGCGCTCTCTCTCTCTTTCTGTCAGCAAACTGACCAATCAGACGGACGTGTTCTAGCGTTACGCGACTGACCGACCCTGTAATCCCTTAGCTTGCTCGATATAATAGATATGAATTATTTTTTATATGTACATACATTTGGGTTTTCCTTAATTGCTGTACGCAACATTTTGCTAATAATACTTTTTTCTATTATCGACTTGATTTTGTTCCTATGCAAAGCTTGGTCCATTAAAAAATTAATTTATAGTTTTTTTCAATTTTGTTATTTATTCATTTCAGTAAAAAGATTACGAATGGTTGATCAGAGACTGTCTGAGGCAGATCTAAGATATACTCGTACAATGAAGATACTATAGATTTTCTTTTAACGTCAACTTTTAAACACAGCAATATATACAACGCGAAAAGTTAGAAATAACTTAAGACACACATTAAAACAAGAAGCAATCCGCAAAAACATTAAAATAGTAACACAGAAGTCATCCAGGTGATGTTTAGATGCTTAGATGTTTAGGGGTCAATGACGCCAATAGTATGTATTTATTTAGATTAGATTTTATCATTGTTTAAGGAAATTTTCACATTCCTCTTTATAGGTTTTCCAGTTTTGCACTTTCATATGAGCATTTTAGCTTTGAATCCAGATCACACAAGCTTTAGTGTAACTATATGTACTATTATGTTTGCTATTCATAGTACAAAATATGTCAGTTTTAAGTTATTTTTTTAAGATTTATTTCTCAGTTATGCAAATTGACCTCATTGTGGTTTTTATAAATGACTTGCGACCTATATTACAAAAAGACGGAGTTTAGCACGAATATGGAATTTTAGTATCTCACATTGTTGGTGTAATTCATTAGTGTGATATAGGATTGGTTTAATAATATTATTTCCAGCAACCTCTTTTTGCGTTTTGCTTTGTTTTTGTTACACCATAAACTTTAATTGTATGGATTATTTTCGGAGGTGATAAAGAATTTATACGACAATAATTCGTTTTTGGACAGGCAATTTCAGAGGGCAAAATAGGTGAGCTTTTTTATAGTAATGTTACTGATGTGGGTTTTTCATTTTGTGTTTAGGGTCACTTTTCCAGTGAAGTTCAGATAAGTATTTCTGTTCGCAGTATTTCAAATGAACTATTACCATTCAGGAAATGTACATCACATATTGATTAGGCGAAATAACATAGGTTAATTATTAACCTGATTGATAATACAGTTAACAAATGAGTAATGGAAAATGTGGTTGCTTATCCGCCGACTGAAGAATCTGGTGGGTTTGCACTGTTGTTGTGTAAATTGGGCGCCTTGACCTCCCGGAATTAATGAAGAGAGGAAAGAGAAAGCGAGAAGGAAAAAAGAAAATTGTAAGAAAAGAGAGTGAGGAGAGAGAGAGGGGGGGAAAGCGAGAGAGAAGAGAGTAGCTGGATAAAAGAAAGAAAATGAGTTTAAAAAATAAAATAAAATGTAGAGAGAGAAAAAACGTATTAGGTTCCAGGGAACGCAGCGCTTTGCCTGCCGGCGCAGGATACCCCGCCACAAGAAATTTGTTGGATGTGGTTGGGGTTTACATTACTCTTAATCATATCGATGGTTTTTATTTTATTTTTTATTTGCTAATTGTAGTTTCAGTGTACCGCTCACATAAAACGGACGTACTGTTCCATCGGCCATGCTGTTTGAATTCCAGCAAACCAATCGCTTTCTCACAGTGTAGTGTTGCTGAAGTACTTACAAACATGAGCTATATCATGTCGTCTTATATAAGTAAAAACAAATGAGATGACTAAGCCTTATTTAATGATGTGTTTCCGACAGAAATACGGCGTACTATCTAATTAGGCCTAAACTCGTCTATCATACTCATGTACAGCAGTACTATTTATCTGACCCGCCCAGCCATGTTCGAAGCAGGTCTAGAGGAACATCTTTGAATAACATTAGGGAGCAAGAGCTGTCAACGGAGCGTACAACTAGTTGGGTACAGCTGTACCCACAGTATATCAAGAAGAAGAATTACACGTAGTTTTGATTTTCTTAGGGCGGGTATGGGTATTGGATTGGAGAAAAGACTATAGTCGAGAATGAACTGAAAAATACTGAGCATTATTACTTTGCTACGTGTAATGACAAATCGGGAAGAAAAGTCCGTTTTTTTATCCTCTTTAAGACTATAATAAATGCCAATCAAATTAAGTTTTATCAGAAGGCCATTTGATTAATGGTCTGATAAGAGTTTTGAGTGCAGCAGTTTTTGATTAACGAATATTTGTTTAAAGATCTTTTGAAGTGCAGTAAGTTTTTATTTCTAAAGATACGCAAATCACCATATGTTGCAGAGTTGATATACTGTATTTAACTGTTATTTAAATGTAATAGAATATGACCAATCAACAAGCAAAGTATGGTGTAATAACGTCAAACCTTTAATGCAGTGCTTTCGAATAAATGTTATGTTGAAAATATTATATATTTAAAAATCCAGCCGCATGTTTTCTCGCAATTAATGGGGTACAGTATACAAAGTTTTTATTTGATAAAAACAAAAAAACATAAGATTCATTATGCTACAAAGTTTTCCTTTCCTATACCAATAACACTATTTTTTACCGATCCGGACCACTGTACCACCTGGTAGCTATTCTACACCCTTTCAGACAGGTAGACCATGTGAGGGAGCGAGTGTGATTGATAACCATATATCCGATCAACTTCTTATTTTTCTCTAAAATAGTCTTCTCCCTTCAATTTTTTGTCAAAAAAGCTTTTTTGGTTGAATTTTCCTCATTACGTGACCACCCATCTCAGTCTTGTTACTCTGGCCTTCTCAGTAATGTTTCATATTCCCAGCTCCCTGCTTCCTGTTTATCAGTGGAATTCAAAGTAAAAACAAACGCAACTTTAAAATAACTGTATCTTCTCAACGCCGCGGATTTTGGTACGACACTTTATCGAGAGAATTTTAAATTAGTTGGAGTGACTTGATGTGTAAAGTCCTCTTTTATATGGAGTAAAAATGGGGAAAAGAAACTGTCGATAACCAGAGTACAAATACAACTACGCCTTTGATGAGCAATTGCTGAATTAGAAAGCGAGTGCTACTGAATTCGCTGGAACAATGTCTTCTGGTTTAATCAATACAGTATATGCTGCAGGTAGAATTCGGATCAACCGAACAGGTAAACTGATAGACAAGACTTGATTTCAAGGCAACATGAGTACGGTCCTTTAAAGAAAAGTAATTACAAATCCTAAACGGGCGGAAAGCGACAAGAATGCTTATTATTTTAGATTTAAAGATTTTAATTAGCTGCTTTTTAAGAATGGTGGAAGGTTTAGCAATATACGGAATGGTAAAAAACTAGTGGTATCGGTATTGGAAGAAGAACTATGAACAGGATTTAAACGAGAAGATAGACTTTTTAACATGACAGCCATTTTTACTAAAAATATTTTTAAGAGAAATTATTTCACTATAAAAGTTGGTCCAGTTTTTTCCAGGAATAAGGTCATAAGGTATTGTAGTTCCCTTGATTATTCTTCGAACATATCCACATCATGTCTGTTGCTTCTTTTCTTCGTTCTTATACCAACTGTCCAGGTTTCTGCTCCATAACACAACAAATTCTTCTGTCACTGACCCACGTCATTACCTCTACACTTCTTCCATGTTGCATGCTGCTACTCTAGCTCTGTTTGAGCTCTGATTACAGTCTCAGAACCTCCCTTCTCACTGATTGTCACTTCAAAATCATTGAACTTATCTTCTTGTTTCGGACTGACACTGTTCTTGTCTATAATATCTGTTCTGCTCCCGCTCTTCTGCTGCTCACCATCACTTCTGCAGTCCTTTAGCCATCACATTTCCCAACTCAACCGTGACTGCACCAAATCACTCGTTGTCTTCAGCAAGTGTTAACCTATATGCAGAGCAGTGTATAGTGTAAGAAATAGTGACGGACGATATACTGTATCGAAATTTACCGAAAATCCGTGCAGCAGTCGTCAAGAAAGCTTTTGAGCGCTATAATTAAAAATTGGTTAAACCAGAAAAGAAATCAGCGCGACTTCACGCTTTAGAAAAATAATGGAAGAATCATTTCAGCAAATCTATAAGGCGAGGGATCCAAATCGCCTCTTAAATTGTATAAATTGTGAAAAAAACGATGTGGCAGGAATTTTACGATAATTATTTTTCATTAAGTTCTGGGTGATTTAATTATGCTTTTTTATGAACGCTATAAAAAGATGCATGTGTATGTTGAACTTCTTTACAAAGAAATGTTTTTTTAAAAAAAAGATTGTTGTACAGAATTTGGCAAAAGTAAATTTAATAACCTAGTTTTTGGACCTCAAATTAAATCAACATTCCGCCAGAATTTCTATATTGAAGTACCAATACACCTACATATATTAAGAATAGTATTAGGTCTGTTCCAAATGTAAACTTTTATCTACCAGAAGATAACGGTTCCTCGGCATTTCCAACTGTTTATATACAAAAATTTAACTGCAGCGTTATCTCATTTGATCCAGTCAGCATATTACTCAGTGATTGGATTAAGTATATTGAGTAGTAAGAGACGTGCGGGCTTCAATTCACCTAAAAATAGCATCAGATGAGTCATCACGTGACGTCATAAGTAGGTAATCCAATCTGAGTGCATCATGTCTTAAGTAAGTCAAGGTGATTGGTGGCTTAGAATTTAATTAAAGTAGGTCAAGGTCACGGGAATTCCCCCCAGGATGGACTTTTCTCTATTTTTCTTTCCGGTTTCAGTTTCGGTTCTGATTATTGTTTTTTAGAATTTGTTCAATTTGAATTTTCTATCTTATTTGTTCTTATACAGAAACAGACCCCTCCGAATAGTTTTAAAAAATAATACGTTTTCAAAATGATCACAATGTATTTACAGAGCTGGATTTCCGGCTAACAACACAGACAGACTATCCATAATGGTTATTAGATACGCCACGCATAGTTGTTTGAGACTAACGTGACCTAAAGTAATGTACAAGGCGTCTGCTTCCTAAGTAGAAGACTGAGGTTCGAGAACCGCCGTGCGTTAATAATATATTTTTGAATCAGACAGAAGTTTGTGATCTCTTTTCTTTAAACCGTTAATGTGAAATTCGTTAATTAGTGCGGAAATATTTACATATTAGATAATTAGTATATTTAGTTGTGACTTCGCGAATTAGGTGTTTAAGTTTTAAACTGTGATTTAGTTTTCAAACTTGCTCTCCCATAAAATTAAGCTACTCACACAAAGCAATGCTAAAAAAATTTATTTGCGGATAGGTTGCTAAAAATTGCTAAAAATTAATTAGTAAAAGGGATTCATTTTCAAGAATTTTAGATTGAGTTTAGTTGATACTTGGTATGAAGAAAGAGGAAACGATGACGGATGA
>JAUYWV010138012.1:0-10737 GCA_032274565.1 Nematoplana nigrocapitula
CATTTCTTTTAGAAAGAAAACCTCGAAGTGATCAATTTTTGTGCCATCTTTTCGTAAAATTTACTAACCTGGTTAAATTTTTTTTAAATTTTCATAGTCCTCAATTAAACATTCAAACGTTTTTAATTGGTATTCTAAATTCCAGTTATATCGTTTGGCAGCCGTCTTTTTATTCCAAAAAAGTTTTAAAACTTTTAGCAGTTTTAAAACTTTCTAAAATAAGTTTTAAAACTACCAAAAGCTTTAGAGGCCTGGCTTTAAAACTTTTCAAAAGTTTTAAACCTACAAAAGTTATAAATGTAAAGTTGACCTCACCCAGTGTATCACGGTTTCAAAACTTGCGCATTAAATAAATTAGTACTATAGGATTTGGTTGACTAATTAATAATTTTCTACTTGTTTTGCAACTAGAGAAATATAAATAGAACTGCTTTCTCTGAAAAAATATAGTTTCTCATTTATATTTTTTAATGTATTAACTTTTGAATTATGTGGCTTTTATAAGTTTGTTTTCACTTCTGTCTCTGTTTCCCTTCTGTTTTACAGAGCATGCACCAGCTTGTAAACTAGCTGCCGAAAGAGCCATAATTTCAACTAATCATAGTTCACATCTCATTCTTCTAGATCTTTCAAAAGTATTTGATACATAATAAATAGGAGGGAAAATGACTAAACTTACGAGAACGAGATGAATTATATGTATACATGGCCATTTAGTGTTCTAGTGAATAATCTAAAAAAAATAACAACCACTTAGGCCAAATGTTCGATACAAATACGTAGAGGAGTACCACAGTGTGATAGTTTTAGTCCCAGTCTTTTTACAACATACTTAGCGGATGCACTAGATCTCAATGTAATAGAAATCTCCGAGAAAAAGCAGTGACCACCATGCAAATGCAAAGAAAACATTGAACTACAGTATATTCAGATGATACGGGTTGGATCACAGCAGACAACTTGGAGGAAAAGAAGAAATATTGAAGGAAATACCAACCAGGTTGAGTGAAGGGGATTTAACTGTGATGCAAACAAAACAGGTTATAAAGCTATATCTAGAAAGAGATTCCATATAAAGTGCAAGAAGGTCAAATATCTTGGTTCAATGCTAGAATGAGGAAGGCATTAAGAACAGGAAAAAACAAACAGTTTCTGCATTCAATAAATAAAAAATCTATTCACTAGAAAACACATACGCATAGAAATTAAAATTAAAATTCTTCTCTACAACTTTGAAATTTGGTACAATAACAAACCAGTAAATACTGAAATAGACGCTTTTCAAAGGAAGCTTTTAAGAAGTACATTAGATATAAAATGGTTACACAAGGTCAGCAATACAGAGTATATATCATAGGTCCAATATGAAAACTTGGAGTGAAATAATTAAACAGTTAATTTTTAGAACATATCCTTAGACATATTGTAATGATAATGATCTAGTAAAGAAAGCCCTCAAATAGCATAAACAACCAGGACACTTTAGCAAGGGGAGAGAAAAGGCTTCTTGGATTATGAGAACAATAATTAAGGACACAAAAATGTAAATTTCAACATAAAATCAACATACTTGGTAGAGTACATAGCTCATGATAGACATAGATGGCATGACATTAAGTAACCAAAAATATCTAATTCCTGCTCTGTTCTTTTCCTCTTGGTTTTGAGTCAGCAAGCAGTCAGACACTTGTTGTTGTATCTGAGTGAATCCAAGCTATGGTGAGTTTTCTAAATGCTTTCTTCTAATACAGGAGGTTCCTTTTACAGTTTGTTTAAATTGGCACGATACCTACAAAGTAAGGCCAATCAAGCGGAAAAGCTATTTTGGAATTTATAGTTTGTTAATTTTTCGTTTTTTGAGCTCAATTTGAAGATCTTTCGTAATTTCTATATTTTTTTTTAATCGAATTTAATTGGTATTTTTTAAAATTTACTATACAGTTATGGCTTTAGTTAATAAACGTTTGTTTATGCTTGCTTCTTAAGAGAAACGGCTGTTCCTAATTCTTCTGTCTGAAATTTTTTGATTTGATTTTAGTTTAGTTTTATATATGGCACTCTATTATATAGGGCTTTTGCCGAATTTTTCCTCATTCATAATGGTCACTAATGTCTAGCTGACCTTCTACTGATTAAAAATTGTAGTTCTTATTTTCCTAAATTAGATGAGATAAAGCAATGTTATTAATTTATTTTAAGAGTAATTCTTCTTGGTGACGTAATAATACAAGATAATAGATTCAGTATTATTATTATTAAACAATTTAACCACACAAATCTGTACAAAAGTAGACACAGGGTGACTGTGGACCTTCTGCATGTCAGGAGCATATTTATTGCCCGAAATTAAATATATGTTTTGGTTTGTATTATTGACTAAGTATGTCTATATACTGTATATATTTCAATCATCAGTTTTGTTATTTTCAATATGGCAGTTGCTCCTTATAATTGCACTTTTTCTGAGGTATTTCAATACTTTGTTTTGTAAGAAATTATATGAATTTGTTTGGTACATTTCAGTTGAGTTCCTCGTCAACTTGTGTCAACATGGCACACACCATATCTATCTATCTGTGCTTACCACTTCTCATCCTTAGCAACTTTACGTCCAGCTAAATCAGCAACGATAACGTGCTGGACGGAGGTATGTTAAGGGCGAGACACAGATCACACATCTGCGAGGAAGCTTTGCTGATATGGTTTGGTCTTTGTAAATTGTTTACTGTTTTTATTTTTTAAATAACTGCATATTATGTGCGCTTCAATATAATAAAATTTTTAGCAGGATTTTTGAAGTGGATAGATACATCATTACATTTAATCAGAATGAATAACGAATGTCCGGTTTCATTGTTCATCTAACATATTAAATAAAAAAATTGAAAGTTTAATTTTATTGATTTATATATTACTAATGAAGTATATAGCATAAAGATATATTCACTGAAAAGCAGATTAATTGTAATCACGTTGCAACTACTAGTCATCGTATTGATTTTGACGCTTCCAATTTAATTGTTCAATGTGGTAATTCTCGAATCGGCCTATATTGTGAATAATTTTAACACTTTGAATCTTAATCAAGGTTTTTATAATGTACCACCTTATTTAGCTGCCTTATTAACTTCTTAGAAGTTTGTTTTTTACCATGATTATGGCCGTGTGAGACGGACCGAAAGCTCGGTTTTTAGATTAAAGAAATTGTTTTTACATTGTGGCTTTTTATATTTAAGCTTAATTGTAAATTAGTGCACTTAAGAAATATCTAGAAATAATTCAAGACAAAACTACAGTTTTTAGATACGTCCTCGCATCTCTATAAAAGGGTCTGTCTGTATGTCCGTCCGTCACGCTTATGTTCAATGTCGATTTTCTCAAGAATTTCAGATTGGTTTTAGTTGAAATTTTGTATGAACATAATTAAAAAACAGGCAGGTATTGAAGAATCCTTGCGCCTCTATAAAAGGGTTTTGGTTTTCTGGTGTAAATGTAAAATGAGCATTATCTCAACCCTATAAGAGGGGGTCTGTCGGGTTGTCGGAAGAAGAAAAGGAGGGAGGAAGACTCATTATTGGACTGACGATCCTTGCTTCAATGTAAAAAGAAGTTAAGTGTCCAAGTACGTAATCGATAATTACCCAGCATTCCCAAAATGTCCACAGATCGGAGACGCCTCCAGCCCAACGTCTACCCTTCCGAGACATCTGGATATTACCTTCTCCGAGGCTGTTGTTTGTTATAGGTGCATGTGGATTGGGTTATGACGGTGCTGCTCTAGTTGTCCTCTGTAGATTGATAATATTATTTTACTATTCAATAAATGATGTATACATTTATCATAACTCTGTAGTCCCACCTTGCACCTTCGGGAGTTTACTATCTTTTATCTATGAGATTGTCGTGGCTTAACTTTTGTACTGAGGCGAATAGCGCTTCGCGCATATCGACATATTTAATGTTTTTAATCCTAACTTTATTTTAATCTTATATTTATTCCAATCCTTATTTTATAAATCACGATGCTGATGATTTCTACTGTATAAATGCTTTCTGTGCCATAAGCATAATTGGAAACAACAACAAGTTAATTTCAACAAAATGAAATGTGACCTCAACTCGGAGTTAGCATCTAGGGATTAGTGTAGAAGCATGAGAAAATTACATGTCAAAATTATAACACTTACAGTACACCGATCTCAGGTTAACACCAACGTTAGTGTTAATTTTTTTCTCGAAAAAAACAATAGTTTACTGGTGTTAAAACTAACTCTAACGCTGACACCGGTGTTACTGTAACTCTATTGTTTTGACTTCATCCAATCTACTCGATTGCAAATTTACAGTACGTATATAGTTTCTTTCTTGCCACTGATGGATGACTTAAAACTCCTCCATGAAATTTGTATCGCCACTACGATGAATCAATGTGTGATGTGCGTACAATTTCCTACTCCTGAAGAAAGTGATGACCTCGTGCGGGAGCTTCTCAGTAATGCCCAACTATTTCATACTGTCACAGTTCAATAGTGCAAGAACTGCTTCGTATCGTATCGAGCAATCAATAAAGAAACTCAACGCTATTAACCTTTTTGCTCCCTCAACTCATATCTGGTAGACATTGAGAGTCCAGTCTTCTTTATTCTGTATAATTAAGTTTTCTAGTGTATTTTACCACGTCTGGGATTGGCGCCACTGATAGTAATGTGTTTATGTACTTTCTTTTATATCATCGTTACTTTGTATTTGCAGTATAGTCTGATAAGGAAAGTGATATATATATATATTATGCGTTCGGTCGATTTTGGTTTTCTTTGTTTACTCTATGAAATATTTAGAGATATTCTCTAAAATGTTTTTTATTAATATATATATAGGTATAATACATGCAGATACAGTTCTCATGATGTAATAAATCAAAAGGTAACTGCAATCATTACAGTTATTGTAACTATTGATAGTATACGTCACGAAACGTGACAACGTGAAAATCAAAGGGGTACAATTCTATGCTATTTGAGCACAGCACATGAATGCAACCTTAAAATGTTAAATTTACACTCGGGATATAGTGCGATGTTTATATTGTAGACATTAATTGGATGGGAAAATGTCTTAAATACTCGTACACCTGCTATTTAGAATTTAATCGGATCACTTCGTCTATGTCAGTATATTTCATAATCGCAGGAGCAGACATTATGATAACTACAGTGGCAATCAGTGTCACTATTATGAAAACGACCAAGATTAACGTGTCCATCACAGAGGCAATGTACTTCCAGTCCTGGACAATCTGCATGGGGAAAAAGAAAAATCCAAGTCATAGCGATGCGCCATGTTGCACAACTATACTGTATATCTTAAATACAAAAAGATGTTATAAGATGGTAAATGAAAGGTAATGAGATAAATTGGAAGTTTCAACAATATCAGTATCTATTTGCTGGCACATAGTACGTTTTTATAGTGAAATGACCAGTACGCGGGTTCTTAACACTTCATTTGATTCTGCGATAAGAATAATGCATGCCCTTTATCTTTCTCATATATAGATTGATGAACTCTTTCAGATCTCTGCATCTGCTGCAAAAATCATGTTTACAAAGTTTTCAATAATTTCTGAATTTTAAAATACATATGCCAACATCACGCCAAACCTAATTAGTATTGCTTTTATGACCTAATGGTGCTCATCCGAATATTTCATCGAAGATGCTGACATTTCTCGCCCTACTCATAGTTTTTTGTTTCAAATTGGTGCTATTGAAATGGATATATTATTATTATGACAAAATAAATTTGATCAAGATTACCTTTTCGAATTCTTCCTCCGTTTCGATATGAGCAGAAATAAAGTTGATAGCTGAGACAGCGTCTGTGACTTCGCAGCTCAATTCAACTCCACGGAAAGTGTTTTTTGACTTTGTTTGGTTTTGATCTGTGGTGACATTTGCTATTCTCCTTTTCCTTGACCGCTGACATCGTGGATGATGTTGCTGGTCTATCGACGAAGAAGTTCCCGATGAGTTTTCCTCTTCCTCCTCCTCCTCATCATCTTCCTTAAGAGTTTCCAAAGTATACGAGGCCTCCATATCTGTAGATCTTGACTGCTCGCCGTTCTCCGTTAGATGAATGTGTTCGTGGTAACTATCTCGTCGATCCGTCTTTTCAGTCTTGCGAGACAGTGGATTGGACCGCTTTGACTTATTAGTCTTTTCTGAAGTTTCGTAGAGTCGTTTGTTAGTTCGCAGTTCGGCTTCGATGTGCTCTGGACGGCGCATGCAAAGGGCTTTTGGCAGATAGACCAAAAAGATGATACGCATCCAGTTGGGCATAGTGTGAGTTTTCGGGGTTCGGTAGTTTACGTTGATAATGGCGACGGTTAGAAAAATGGAGATGATGTTCATAATAAAGACGAACATAAGATACTTGCTAATTAGGGGGATTGACATGGAAGTTGGGGGGAGAATCTTGCTGATGAGCAACAGGAACACGACCAGAGACAACAAAACGGAGATACAGAGGGTAATCTTTTCTCCGGCGTCGGCGGGTAGGAAGAACACACAGAAATTGAGAAAAGCGATCAGAACGCACGGAACAATAAGATATACCGTGAAAAAGAGGGTCTTCCGGCGCATCTTAATGTAGTAGGTTATGCTGGTTTCCACCTGAAAACATACAGTTTAGAAATGCTAATTATACAACAAAACACATGTGTACAGTATACGGAATGTGACAACAATACCTTTCCACGTTTCGTCTCATTGATAATTTTTGCTGGACATGAGATAATGTTCCAAGAAGCGCTTTTCATGTAGTCCGACAGATCGAGATGTGGAGCTCCATAAAAGTCAAGTTGGAGCTAAATACACAGATACCAGAGGTTATTTAAAACAAATCTCCACATGCGTAAAGTACATATATGCGTTAGTAAGAATCAAGATAACTAAACAATTGGTCAGAGAACCCATAAACCAATCAGAGATATAATGATATTCATTTAAGACAAACAAAGAGACAGGCGGTAGAATTGCCTTAACAGCATTATAAGCCTCCGGACCAAACCGTGCGTTAAGCCCATTTACAAAATTGCAGTAGTAAGGGTTTGTTCCATTCATGAGACCACTTGCCTCAACCTCCTGAAATGTTAGTGGTAGATAGGGGTGATCTAGAGTTTAGCGGAGGCCAATTGCTGCGCTAATGCGGAGTAGTGGACCCGTTGTGGACCTGAGAGGGCCGAAAACCTGATCAGGCAAGCGTTTTGCACAGTTGGATTTGCCCTGAGGAGCTGGGTAACCTTTTCACAAATCGTATGCTCTCTGAAGTCTCCATCAAGCTGAAGGCTAATCCGCCCAACGAAAATATATTTCATCGATGGTAAATTTGAGAGACATAGACGACGTTTTAATATATTATTGTTACGACTATTGAATGCGTCATATAAATTTACAGTATTTTTCAATTTTTCAATCGCATTTTCTCTCTCTTTACTGTTTTAGCAACTGGATGAGTTCAAATGGTCTCTCATTCCGGTTGGTCCATCCTTCCCAGTCAACTCAGAAAAGTTATGCAGCCTCGCGCACACTTTCCCTCAAAGCCACCAGTCAATGAAAATTCTTCCAGTTGTTCTATATATTAATACTGTTGATCGTCTTCATAAACCGTCGACATGTACCAACACGGTGTAAGACCTTCTTGGTAGAAATCTTCCTTATTCTTCGTGGGAACCACATCTCTGCCGCCTGTAACCGGGTACCTATTGACTTGTTGATGTGCATCTATCACAGCTATGCAGGATAGTGGACCAGATAGAACAGTTTATAAACCATAACTGAATTTCCGTTATCAAACTCTTCCAAAGTAGTAGTCGTCTCAAGAATAACGATTCGTCGTTTACTTTCACAGTGCGATTTGGTATCTATACCGTTACCAGGTTACTCAGGCATGCAAACTGAACTCTAATTGTTCGAACGCTTTTCCATTACCGTGATTCTGCAGATTGGTCTTGTCACGTTTTTTTAACCATTGCTAAAGATCAGTTAAAGACTAAAGACTCCTCCCAGGTAATACTTGCCTGAATCGCGAAGTATGAAACACACGATTTGTGTAGCTTCGAGTGACAGGCGTGGTCTGACAAATTGTGTAAGTACCGTTTTTAATAATAACTATAGTAGAAATCTATCTGCAACACAGCGCTAACTATACATGTAAGTATATCTGTAATTGCATTTACGTAGTAATATCTTGTTATTATTATTATTATTATCCGTGTCCATTTATGCTCCTTTAAATTATTGTGACATCGATTGTTTGACATGCATTCTATATCTTGGCCAAGATTGGGAATAGGTAAAAAATAACTGTTTTCCATTGTCTCTGAAGATAGCAACTTTAGCATAACAGTGCATTCTCAACCGTGGTTTCGGGTACGACCCTTTATCAAGAGAATTGCGTGGTGGTTGATCAAAGGTAATTAGAATAGAGTTCTCTTTCTCAAAGTCAGATGGCGTCGAATTGCGTTGCTGTGGTCTTCACAAGAGCTGGTCATTTTTCTTCTCATTGCATATACGTGTGCGAGTCTTCCACCCCACCAAGATGTGATGTAATTGGTTCACGAAAGTGTTGTTGACCTGTCGCGTTTCCGCAACAAAATCTATGTAAAACTGGTACAGTAAAATAATCGATATAAATTGATCCAGTAAAAAGAATTAAAATATATTACAGCTCATCGTTTTATCATCAATTTTCATCGAATATTTTACTGTACCACTTCAAAATTGTTTTTGTTGTTTTATAACTCCATTCCAACTACCATTACGGCAATCACGCTGTAATTCCCTTGATAAAGGGTCGAACCCAAAACCGCGGTTGAGAATACTCTCTTATTCTAAAGTTGCATTTGTTCTACCTTGAAATACAAAGCGTTCTATTAACTCATTCTATAAAGACACGTAGTATACAGTAGTTAAAGGTGCTATTCTATTGATAATAAGTCTATAACTATTATATTTATCAAATTATTAGGAAAACAGTTTGAATGACTTATGTAAAATTGCACTCCATATTCTGCTTTTGAAATATCTATTTCTAAAAATCTCCCCTGGCCAAATTTGTTTTAAATATTAATACTATGATTTATATTCTTCAGTCTTCGTTGTTTGTTGTAATTTGTCTTCGGTTATATATTGTTTGAAAATGTAGTCATTACGCTAATAGTAAACTTAACATTTGGGTCGTTCCTGACACCTCTTTATGGGGAGTCCCTTCCTAAAACACTCTTCCACCACCATGTCCAATAATTAGAGCAACGCATGCCTAGTAATCTAGGAAATTCAAATTATAATCAAAAAGGTTAGTATCGATCATCTGACCGTTGGCAAGATTGTGAAGACATCCGTCATTGACAGTGAGGTCATCTGGTCTAGAAGTACTATTTGAAAACGTTGACAGCTGCAAGAAGTGTTCCTCCACTTTAGCCTTCCATCATTGTTTAGTGGTAGTTTTCTTCCGCTGTAGTCTTCCAGACTCTTCACACCACTGTCCATTGAATGACTACTCTTCCGCCGTATACTGCACATATACTCGTTGTTAAGTTACCCAATTGTAATGATGGAAATAATTTAAATAAAATGCAAATGTATTATCAGTTGGCTTAGTTTATCATTTGAATTTAGTATGAATATTCTTTATCAGTATACAGTTTTTAAACCATATAAAGATTTATTGTATAAAGTGACTTCGTTTCAACCAAAGAGGTTGGAATAAGTGTACTAGAGTAGACACGTCCATTTAAAAATAAATAATTTCCGTTTAATTTCATTGATTGCCATTTCGGCCAATCAGATGCGACGATTTTCTGTTTTAGAAATAGCAGTAGAATTTGTTATAGGCATGCCAATAGGTATAGTGATTAATTTCCCAATGCAATGATAGAATACATTCTCGTTTGATTTTGTCTGTCTGTACAGTTTATAGCAGTTAGTTTGCATTTTGCAAAATATTAGCTGAAAATAAATAATACCCCTTCTGCAATTTTTGCCTATCAAACACCCCCAAACCCAAATATTACATGTTTTGGCGCGCGTGTCTACTCTAGTTGATGTATTGAAACCTCTTTGGTTTCATGAAACATCCAAATTTATATATATATACAGTATATCCCTTTACAAATGTTTAAACATGTATTTTATTTAAATGCAAATGAATAATAATCATCCTACATACTTCTGTCGCATCATAGGTCCAACTCCCGAATTTCATCTGGCATTCTTGCTCGTCGAACGGGAAATAGGTGACGTCAATGGTGCACGAGCTGACATAAATGGCGGGTGGTATCCATTGAATTTCCGATTGTGAAGAGACGAGAACCAACGGTTGCCAAGCCACTTCGTAGTTTCCATCAGCACTATACAGTATAGTTATATGTATATGTATCAAAATTTATAAATCTATTACACATTCATTCCTACTAAGATAATATCGATTTTAGTCCAAGACTGCCTATTCTTGATAATATACAATCTTTCACTAGTGCCAATTCTATTCAATTTGTTTTCTGTTGATCATTTCTTATGCAATGTCAATATTTAAATACCAAAGCAAAACACAGGCAAATATTGATAATAAGTATACTGCGAACGTTTTCGACAACAACAGTTCAGCCTTGGGCTATTCAAGGATACCAACAATGTATCCCTTGATAACCAAATAGGCAATATTAAATGATGTTTTGCA
>JAUYWV010138023.1:0-10737 GCA_032274565.1 Nematoplana nigrocapitula
GCATTGTCGAGGCTGCGTGTATTAAGAGTTACGGTACGAACTGTATTAACCTGAACTCTGGTTTTTTCAACATTGGTGATTCGGTTGCTCGATCTGTGATGACTGGTCTTAAATTGTCGAGCTGTTCTTGATTTGTATTTATCTGACCGATTTATAGTCTGCTTTATCGGTGTCTTAATTTTCACTGTTCCTGAGAATGATTACCAGGTGGTAATCGAAACGTCGATTTTTACTAAATACACCTTTATTATTGTGGATTTTTTTTACAACCTACAATTATTTTGTAAACGAATGCCAAGCCAATAGTATTAGAGGGTTGTGTAAGCAAAAAATCTCAAGGGAACGATGTACAATAAAATCGATGAAATTACTGCAAGGGACTACATGATTAAAAAAATATAACTACTGTTTTATGGAAAACACTTAAGAACTAGGAAACAACGAAGTCAGATATACAATAGCATAAGACAGCTGCAACGGATACAGCAGTTTCCAATCTTCTCAATACCTCTGAATGACCTTTCCAGCTTGAAATCCGCGGAACTGTTTGCTAATCCCTGACTGCCCGATCATAATCCTTCTCTACCGGGGATTTTCAAATCAAACTCAGCGGAAAAAAAGTGCAAATAATAACCGAACGTCCAAATTTTATCCGCATGGACAACAGTTGAGCTATTTCACATTTCTTTTTCGTGTCTGTTCCGCTCTGGGCAGAAGAGCTTAGCGGGGATGCGGGTGGACAACCTTGACCTTGACCTATCATTAAAAATTGCATAACAATGCTCGCAATCTAACCGAGCATGGCTTGGCTGGCATTAGACTAGTAGGATGAACTGGTCACTGTCCACAGCGAGCGTCCCATTACGTGGCATTCCAATCCCGCAGAGAAAGGCCCGCATTATGTAATGGAAACTGTGTTCCGGCTGTGTTTTGTGTGCGCGGAGAGGTGAAGCACAACAATTAACCGGTTTTACAAGAATCAAATTCCACGAATTTAACATCTACACCATATCATCCATCGCCTACTGAACAGATATGGGTGCATCTAAAGCAAATTCGATTAAAAAATAATAAAAACGCCGAAAATTGTCCCAAAAGTGAGTTGCACATATTGGTTTCCTCCGAATAGCGGCGATGCTGCCGAAAATCGAAGCAGGGTCGCCACTATTTATGTGATTTTAAAATCAATAACTTAATATATTTGCATGGAATTATAATATGAACAAAAAGCAATAACGCCAATGGGAAACCATATGAAAACCAAAACGTAATGGCCTATTTTAGGTAAGCATACCACAGTCACAATAATTTACTGACCCTCATGGAATACGGATCGTGACATTTGAGGGTAAAGATTTTGTGCGTGATTCCAATAATTCATACAGGAGAACATACTGACAGGAAATTGTTCTGCTCAGTTTATGATTTGCTCCAAGTGCTGGTACAGCCAGCCATTTTGAAAATATAACGCTGATCAGTAAAGGAATAGTGTGACCTGAATAGTTTTCTTTGGGATCCAAAAACCTGGACCAGCGATACGCCTTTTCTCTACAAATGAGCACTTTCCGGACGTTGAAAAATCAATAAAATCGATTAAATTCGTTTTGGAAGGTCACTTTTCAAAAACGTCTTCTGTCGGGTCTACTGTAGTTCGGGAATCTCTAAAGAGAAAACAATACGGTTCGCGCTGGCTGCCGTATGAAGCGAACAACCTCTAGAGCCCAGAATGTAACAGAAGCTACACATTCCTCTCTTAATGTCTTGACTACATCCTTATTGTTATAGGCGCCTGTATATAATGTGAAATACCTGCGTCGAATAAGGAAGCTTTTTAGGCAATTGTGCTCTACCAAGCCCACTGTATCCGGCTTTTATAGCCTACTCGTCCCTATTGGTGCACGATCAGGTTGCTTTTGTTGCCTTTCGACCAGCTGGCCGCCACAGGAGCCTGTTAAGCGCGCCGGCCATGAATTCAGGTGCGCCAGACTCAAAACACTTTTTCATCAACCAGTATTTACAGCCTTTCACTAATTGATTTTGCAAAATGCAACAAATACCCACCAGAGTGGGGAAATCGTCTATAATGGAATTAGGCCAGAGAAGAACAAATAACGTCGTTGCTCAAGCTGAACCATACTGTACAAGCGGAACACAATGGCAAGAAGGGTGCTGGCTGTTCCCGTCCCTATGTGCCACATCAGCAACAGGTAGGGTAGGCAGGCAGAATAAACAAAGAAATCGACGACGACAAGCCAGCCTCTCTGAGGGGAACAAAGGAGCCTGTCTGGAATGTTACATTGCCTCCACCCTCTTCCTCTGTTCCCCCGGCAACCAACCAACCCCATGCATGCGCGAGTGGAGGGAGACAGCGGGATATGAAACAAACGTTCTGTTCCGTCTTGTTGCCCAGAGAGGATGGCGGCTATGAATTTTTTACCACCAGCAGCAGCAGCAGCTCCAGTCGGCCTAGCTCCCGGCCGCACTGCCAGTTGCTTGCTGCCTATGTCACGAGAATGAGCACAGAGACCTCCACATGACTACTCTTGCTACTAATTAGCAGTTCACCTTCTTGACCTGCGCCACTCCACACAACATGAGCGGTACGCCACACATAACTCTTGCTCTCGACCAGAAGGTTGGTCATTTTAGAGAGAAAACACTCGGAAAACTGAGGTCATACTGCTAGCTAACAGATGTCCTGTAGACTCGGTGACGATCCAGAGTTCTATCGAGTTAAAGTAAATTTTGTTGTGAGCTGCTATTATGGTCCTCCCAGCTTCTCAGCAGTTAGGACCTCCTAAAGTTATCAACAAAAATGACTGTTACTGACTAAATCTTATTGGTTTTCTCAGCTTCTAGAAAATTTAGGAGCTGTCAGCAGTTTTATGAAACAGGCCCCAGGTATGAGCTCTACAGAGCGCCTCTTCCCAGCTTCTCATCAGGTAGGCTAGGCATGAGCACACGTGACTGACTGACCAGGACAGAATAGGCGGTGGCTCCGGTGGGAGGGTGGGCTGGCGGGAGAGTCTGCGCTCCTGCTGACTGCGAGTAGACCAGCTTGGCTTGGGTAGCGGGGTCGAAAGTCTGAAAAGGGAAAGGTTCAATCGATACTGGTCAAGGTCATCAACTCGTGAGGGGAGCACGGGGTTGGGATTAGTCACGAACAGAGATTGAGAACGAGAGAGCGGCGCACACAGATGACTGACTGATTAACAAACGTGCGTGTGTGCGATGCGATGGAGGCAGAATGGGGTTCGCCTAAAGTGCATCTAGTTATATTTAGAACACAGCGCGGCCAGACTCACGTGAGGATAAGGGCTGCTTGTACATGACGGTATGAGGCTTTGTTCACATTACCACGGCATATCTCAGTGTTTGAGTACATACCAGATTACCACAGAGGATGGGTGCATTGGAACGTGACTCGGGTGCACAGAGAGAGAGAGAAAGAGAGAGTCATCCAATCCATTCATACATGTCCCCTCTCGACGATGTAGATATAATTCTTATTTCATTGCACATCCTCACTGAATAGTCAATCAAGTCATCTAACACTGGCGATAACAAAGATTGCAGGGGAAAAGGGACAATTTCCTCCCAAAACAGAAATCCATTTAAAATTAATTTTATTTATAATTACTAATCGCGTGTAATTTATCTGTTTCTGTCTGCCACATTGAAAGTGCTTTGCTACTTGGGAATCGGGAACACATCGGATTTTATTAGACTTGCAATTCTGGTGGTAATTGCACTCTACCACGCCCACTGCAGTTCTGGCTTTCATAGCCTGCTCGTCCCTATTGGACGGTGCATGATCAGGTTGCTTTTGCTGCCTTTGGACAGTTCGTACAGGTCGTACAAGCATTGGATCCAAATGTGAAAATGATGCAGAAAAATGGAGTAATTGGCAATAATAGCGCATAACGCAGGAAATTCCTAAAATAACGCGCAGGCTGTAGCAGCACTGAAAATCCCTATACTTAGAATGCAATTTTCCACTTTAAAATTACATTAATACAATTTTTTAAGTTTGTTTCGACAGAATGCGCTCTTCAACAAATCAAGCAGGCCCACCGTTGTTCCTATTAAAAAACCTTTACTACAAGATTTGTTATTCCTTAAAAGCATATATATATGTCCCTTATACTCCCTCTTTTAATAACGCCTCATTTATAAAAAGCTTTCTCGCTTTCATAATTCCGACTTTGTTGTTAATTATCCCAATAAATTAAAATCTAACTTGGTTTTTAATACGCCTAGGCAATGCAATCTTCTTCAACAGGTGTGACAAATTCTACTTTGGTGAAACACGAAGAACAGTCGATAATAATAATTTCAACAATGTTTTATCTAAACAGGTTTCCACTCATGGTCTTTTGTTTTTAGCCGTAGTATTTATAATTTAGTAATAATGAAAATTCGTCGTGTATAGTTGAAGCTGCTTTCATTAAACAGTTCTCCGATCGTGTTTGCTTATCGCTTGCTCCTGTCCGGCAGCACGATTCACTGGACTAAACAGATTGATTTCTCCTGTACATATGATTATGACTCTACGTAGAGTCGAAAGTTCATAAATTACATTTTAATTTTCAACTGTATTTACTTTTCGTCGCAAAGTCACGCATTGGTCAAGTAATTGTGTTTTTACCATCACAGAGTTCCAATCGGCCTTCACGCGGTTTACTAAGCACAGCGATGGATTGTAAGTAGTTTGGAACGGCAATGGCTGACCTCTTCTTGGGGGACTTTAACGCGCAAATTAATGCTGCCGCTGCCAAGAAACGTTACACAAAAGCCTCTTCAGAAAAGTGTAAAGGGCCCTGAATAATTTTCCTAGTTGTGCAGTCTAAGGATCCTGGCACATTGAGAGGAAATGTCTCAATTTTTTGTGTTGAGAATAAAATTTTTCTCATTAAGTGTTTTATCAAAACTATGATCCATAAAATAAAAATAGTGATGCAATTTTCGCCGCGAAGTTTAGCCCAAGACGCAGCCTTTATTACTACAGTTGACGCAAATTCGCTACCTTGCTTCACAGAACACGACAAATTTATATCTACGAAGTAACCTTAAGACGACCTGCACGTCGCAGTAGCTCGTGCAACGTTCATACACAATCTCTGACTCGTTCAGACGATGCAGCGGCCATTACGCAAATAAGCAAAACTTAGAAACGTCATGCGTTTCTATTCTAGATGGTTATAGAAATCTTCCAAATAAGCCACAACAATACCCATCTCAACTAACAGGTATGAGCTCTACTGAGCGCCTCTCGATGGCTATATGGATCTCTGAGCTTCTGTTTTAGACTAAGTATGAGCTCACCGCAAATCGCCAGGACGAGAGAGAGAGATAGACAGTGAAGGAGAGGATGAGGAAGCCGAAGGTGTTGTGGTGCTTCATCAGAAGAGGAGAAGGAGAGATGTATGTCAGGGTGGCCGCATAAACTTTACAAAAAACCGAGTATATTCGAGTCTAATTTGAGTAAACTTTGTAAAAAAATCGAGTAGGGTAGAATATTTAGTAGTATATAAATAGTACAATTACATTACAACAACATAGTACTGTAAGATAGATTTTTACACGGGATTTGTTAGATTTTAAGTCATTTGATAAAGTATACTTTGTAATGCAGGTTTTGAATGACCATTGGACACCCTGCAGTAAATGAAAAATGGGCGCCTTTCCGGTAGTTCTCCCGCATTTTTTGAAAAAATATTTTTAAATTCCAAAATTCATTTTTAATAAAAAATAAATTTACCACGTCCACGGACTCCAGAATGGAAAACACAAAAAAATGTCATACAAAAAGTGGTGCCCCAAAAATCACAAAAGTGGGTATACTTCACGAATATGTTCCAAGATATTCTGAAATGATTATAGAAATAGCTCTGGCGCCACATAAATTCAAAAAGCAAGGAATCCAAACAGGTACGATGGGTGCCACATTTTCTTTTGTTACGTTGCTTGGTACGGCACCACATCGCCTCCACATGGATTGAAAAAACCAACAAATTTTAAAAAATATTTTATAAAAAATGTGGGGGAACTACCGAAAAATGGTACATAAAAAATAATTAACTAATACAAATAAAAAATCGAGTATATTTAAGTATATTCGAGTAATCAGTTTATGCGGCCACCCTGGTATGTGGTTTGTGAAGATAGGTGACAAGAAGAAGTGGCTGGCAGTGGTCATTACAACGAAGACGAGAGAGAGATGGACAGTGAAGGAGAAGATGAGGAAGGTGTTGTGGTGCTTCATCAGAGGAGAAGAGAGGTCTGTGGTTTGTGAAGATAGGAGACAAGAAGAAGTGGCTGGCAGTGGTCATTACAACGAAGACGAGAGAGAGATGGACAGTGAAGGAGAAGATGAGGACGGTGTTGTGGTGTTTCATCAGAGGAGAATGAGAAAGGTCTGTGAAGATAGGAGACAAGAAGAAGTGGCTGGCAGTGGTCATTACAACGGAGATGAGAGAGAGATGGACAGCGAAGGAGAAGATGAGAAAGGTGTTGTTGTGTTTAGGCAGAAGCGCAGTTGGGTAATTGGACACGTCCGTCCATCGGCCACTGTGAAAAATGGCACAGTGTGAGGAGAGCGTGGTTTCCCCGACGAACACGGGGCGTGTCGTGTATTTGGAAGTGGAGAGGAGGGAGCGTTTGGTGGTTGGGGGTGTTGTCAACTTCTTTCAGTCAAACAACGGTAGTTAGTTGGCTTCTACTTCTTCTAACAGGGAGAATAGGTGGCGTTGGGACAAGAAAATCGATCTTCCCTTCCTCTGTCTAGCTCTCTCTCTCTCTCTCAACATGTCGCCCCAGGCATGTCGTTCCCAGTCAGTGGCTTCTCCCCTCACTCAAATCTTGTACATGTTCCCAACTCAGTCGCACACGGGATTGACTAATCCGTTGGAGTGTCGATGGGGGCGGGGGAGGGGTCACCACAATGAAATCTGAACTCTAAGAGGAAAATGCGTACTACTCCACTACACCTCCGTTCCAACTCCTGGGATTTTATGACCTGCAATTTTTAGCCCTCTAAGCGGTAATGGGGACACAGATTGCTTGGATTCCTGCGCTTTGCGTCCTCTCTCACTACCGAGAAATAAAAAAGTTCCTACAGTGTGATACACACAATCTACCATATTTACAAGGTTGGTGTGGCTTTTTAAAAATCAAATTTCAGAACTCTTTCCAGCACCCGTTTTATCAAATTTCTAAGAAATACGCTAAATCTATAAACATGGAACCAAAATGACTACTAGCATTACAGGACGGTCAACTAGGCTTCTGCCCACAATAAAAATAGTTAAACGACAGAAAAAAACGTTCATCACACTGATAATTAAACACAATTTTGAGAGGAATTTAGGCAACTTTTGAGAAATCAAAATTTGAAAATTTGGCGTAAGGTACATTTTACTCAAGATGCTTTTATAGTATCGCTGCTTGAGTGATTCATTTAAATTACACTAATACCTGACTAAGGAGTGACCCCATTTTCCCCAAACAGCATTTTAGAGCATTATAGCATGTTACAGCAGCAGTACCGAAGGGAGCAAGCACAAAAGGTGGAACTATATGAAAAATAGGTAAATTATTCCTATAGTAATAATAGCCAGAAACCTGGCTTAGATATAAAATTTTGATTCCTCAAAAGTGACCTTCAAAATGGTGAAATTTTGGATGTCAGGGGATGGACGATTTCTATGGTGGTTGAATAATCGGCTTCTTGGCTAAACTACCACTGAACGTGTAGTTGACCGTCCCGATATTCTAGCAGTCCTTCTGTAACTAATAAATACGAGTAGGATTACCCGTAATTATAGTGTTTGGCTATAGCGAGCGCGGTTTGTTAAGGGAATTGACAAATCGATCGTAAGAAAGTCTGCTCCCCAAAAATTGACAGAATAAGGTGCATAAATGAATTTTCGTTTAACTGTAGCATATTGATTTGCCATGCAGTGCATTACATGCATCAAAGTGTTACGTACGCGCTACCATTGATCAACGTAACAAAACTGACAAACATCAAACAAACTTTAAAAAACATACTGAAGAGAAACAGTTTTCAGATTCAATTTCGTTATTAAGACTCTTAATCTGTACTCTATTCATTTAGCTTTGTAGCTAGCATCTACTCTAGAATTCAAATTCAGTATTCTATGAGTATAGCATATATTGATTTTCAGTGCAGCAATCGCCTCCTGCAAAATTCAAATTACTACTAATACTGGAAATCATCTATTAGCATGTTTTTTAGGTATTTTTTGCTGTGGGGCTCTCAATTATAAATTTTACATCTCGTGGCTATTTTTCCCATGTTACCCATTGGCGTAGCATTTCTTTGAATCATCAAGCATGCAAATCGGTCAAGAGAGTTGGGAGATAAATACCGGTCAGACATACATGCATTTATCTAATTATAGATAGGATTTTGTTGTAAGACAATGTACTAAATGGATTAAATTTCCATGTTAAAGTTGCAAAGACAATTTCTTACCCTTGGGCAAACATAACGGTATACGCATTTCGGCTCCTTTAGAGAGTATACGAAAAATTGTTGAGTTTCCTGTGTATTTCGATAAAGTGTACCATATCTCCTCGGACATAATTTCGTTACTGTAATCAAGTGAAAATAATGTAATTTTACATTGAAATGCACGTTACAGAGTAAAATGCGAATCACAGGACCGAAATGTACACAAAGTATACCTTCTTAGTTAAAGGAACAGTTCTGAAAGGTGAAATTTTTAAAAAATGTTCTACGATTCCTTTCACACTGTCTTGATAATTAACTATATTTATTTGCTTCTTGTAAATCATCCATATATCTCTGATATCGGCAAGTGTGAGTTCATTTAAATTCGGGTATCGTTTTCATGACATTTTTCAAATCTTTATTTTGTCCAGAAACTAAGTGATTAGCTTTCTTGTTGATATTCGTCAATTCATGTTATTGCTCAGTAGTCTTTAGTCCTGTAAACTGAATAATTTTCCTACTTGGTGCCAAACTTCACAAATTTCTTCGTCATCTAAGCCTAAATTCTATTATTTTTCTATTCTATCAAATCATAGCCTAATCTGCATTGTCGTAGTGTGTAGGATAACCATATGTCAGTGGGCATAAATAAATTAATTACAAATCATCAATGGGCTTTGCACCGTCGGATTTAAGTGTATTTATTTCATCGTCATATGGGTATGATTCGTATATTTTATAGTGATTTAAAATTGAACTAATTCATTCGAAATACAATAAATAATATGTTAGAAAAAAACTGATAATGCCTACAATATAATAAATATACTTGTGTAGCGAGAACAAGTCTGTTCAAGCGTCAAGTCTATTCTGTGCTCTCACAAGCAGACACCGAACAAACACATACTGTATGAGTCATACTAACCACAAAGCAGAGAGACAGTGCCGCTACACTTGACGATTTTTCAAAAATATTTCCTATTTAACCGATTTGAAATTATTAAAACTAAATGCCGATCAACTTTAAAAAATATAGCATTATGAACAATTTTAAAATGCTTTAAACGCACGGACCATTTGAGAAATTACATAATTAATGTTGACAATATAATTTACGTTTTGCAATTTTTGTCTGGTTATTATATGCAAACGCTATTTTCTGAGTTTTGTTTATTTGTTCTTTAATGTACTTAGCCAACTATCAGTCAAAGTTGACTTAGAATTTTTACAGAAAACTGTTGGCTCTATACGAAATATACAATCTCAGCTAAATATTCGTAGCTTAAAATTATATCATTGTTATTATTACATTGCTAAAGATTTTAAAGTGTATGTATGTTTTAAATGGATAATCTACATTTAGCGCTGTTTAAAACAAAAATTACATTTAAAAATCTATTAAAAATACTTTTCCTCTTTTCTATCATTAGCCGAAGACCAGATGACGAATCACAAGATAGCATAAAATAACGTGATATACTTCACCAAATATCATTAAGCAGCGTAATTGGTTAGCGCTAGCTCTTTCTCTGCTATTTCTCAAGCATGTAAACATTGGTCGTTAGATATTTGTGAAAACTATTTCTTATCAAGTTAAATGCTTTTACTGAAACCTTACTCTTACCTTTGTAATTTTGTTTTATATCTATCTATTTTTGTCAGCTGTTCCATCAACCGTTTGTCACATACTATACATGTATATGTACCATGTATATCTTCATCGCTCACTGCGTATGACTATTGATTTTTTTCTTTCTCGGCTGTGTACATTGACTAGATAAGTGTAATGCAATTCTGTATTATTTGATTTTATGAATGTACTCGCTATCTCCGCCATTATGATCAGAGTACAACTAACGAATTATTTTTTTACTGCAGTACAATAACTTTAGTACGTCGTACCAATAACTGAGTACTGTTAACTTATTTGTATTGTGTCCGTAGAATAACACAATTCCCAAAAGCTTCAAACAATATAGTATCATTTAACAAAAAAACAAGTAAAGTAATTCGGACCCTTCTCTTCATTGCGATCGTTCCAAAACATTACCCACTTTCTATACAGTCTTAGAGACCACTCGCAATGCTTTCCGACTATTATCAGGAAGACTCAAGGCTCGTATCTTGGCTATTTTGTCTTCGTCAACAATGTTGAACGGGCTTTCCAGAAGACTCAGTTCTTTTTCCAATTCTCCTTCGTCAAAAACCATCAATTCCTCATTCATGTCATCCAATAAATCAGTGTTCAGATTCATGTT
>JAUYWV010138034.1:0-27739 GCA_032274565.1 Nematoplana nigrocapitula
TGCAGTAAATTTAACACTAAGCATATTATGCAAGTTTGCATATATCGACAGTTCGTCTATAGCTATCGGCGATTTCAGTCTGTCCCTTGGGGCGCTGATATAGGCGAATCCTACTGTATTTGAATGTTACGCTCAGGGATACCAGTTTCTGCTTCTAGCACAGAATAAGTCAAAGAATAATCGTTTTAAACTAGCCAAATAACTCCAGTAAACAAGGCAATACCTATTTTTAAAATGCTGATATAGATTATGACACTCGATCGGAAAATACCTACCGCTTCCATTTCTGGTTAGATCCGAATGACCAAGCGTGTAGGTCTCCATCAACAGCAGATATCCCCAATCCAAATCCAAACCCAAACAAGGCAACGGGAGAAATACAACACCGATTTTCAAGTAATGTGATTATTATTGAAAAGGCTATACATTTCCAACTCATTCGACAATCGTCAGGAGACCTACATGCAATTCTATGTACACTCTTACGTGCTGTACAATGTTTGTCAACAATGCGACAGGAACGAGAAAAGAAGAAATGGAGGGGGGGGCAGATTCAGGAGAAATCGAGAGAAAGACATACCGAGCCGAGTTTGTTCGTCCGGGAAACAAGTATGAGAATAAAAAAACACGTTATATGCCCATGCTACTGTACTACGGTTGACTTTACATAACTGAACTCCAACAGCAAGGAGGCTATGAGGACGACATCTGGAGGCTGAGAGAGAATGGAGACAGAAAGTACTTCTGGTGCAGCAGTAGGAAGACGGTCCGTTTGTCCGAAGACCGGACTGAAATCTCAGATAGACGAGAACGCCGATTTTGACAAGGTACGCGGCTGGCTGATGACGTGAAACGAACAAGACTGACGATGATGAATTTCGAGTTGCTCAACAATGGAATGTGCTGTACTGTGCAGATCATTTCAAAATTATTTCAACAACAGTCAGATAAATAAATTTCCAAACACACGAGATGAGAATGCGTTGCTGCTGTACGCAGCTCTACACTACACGCTTGTGAATCGAGAATAGGCTCGCAAGACTAACGGACTGGCCAATAATAACAGCTCTGTGTGGTGGGTCACATGATTCCAGTTCAATATCTGTGGAACCATGATAATTGGTACCTGCATCACAAAACCCCTAAAAGTCATGTTGGTGTGATATTGTTGCAACTCCGATACAGAAGAGGAAAACTCAACAAGATCACTGACGAATGAGTAGAAAAATGATAAAAGAAGACTGCAAAGGTGAGTAAATTAAGCAATGACAAAGATTGATAAAGGGAACAAGAAAGAGAAGGAAATGAAGTAGTGAGAGAAAAGGAAGACTTAATCCACTCATTGTGCTCCTGCATTTGATCTGACAGCAATAGGCAACCATGCCTGCAGAATCTAATAACTTCACAGTCACGCGCAGTTATAGTCTTTGTTATTGGTTTTGTTGTAATTCCCGGTCAAGGGGACGCGTCAGCGCCCCGACCTCCCGGAAAAGGATGTGAAAAAGAGTGGAATAAAAGATAGAGAGAGAAAAGAGAAAGAAAGCGTAGTAAGTCCCAGGGTTGGCAGCACTTTGCCGGTCGGAGCAGGACGCCCCACCACGAGAAGACGGCTGCATGGAGCTGGCAGTTAGTCCTTCTGGAAATGATTGTGCGAATAGAAATGTTCCCTGAAAGAGTACAGCAGATTTGTCAGTTTTCATCGACCACCACCACCACAATCATCATAATCATCGGATGGACACGTCCAAGTCGACCATTTCGTCCTCATCGTCCAGGCCCTCCTCCTCCTCATTGGACCCGGAGATTGGGGGTTCGGCGGTGGAGACCGCCAGGGGATTCAGAGCAAGATAGCCTTCCGCCCCGGTGAACACCACATCAATCCAGACACGCATTACCTCGGCAGAGGGTGCCACGAGGTAGTAGGTCCGGCGGGGAGTCTCCACGCAGAAGGTCAGGCGCGAGTTGGGGCTTTTCACCCGGTGCAGATGGTCGACAAACACGTCCCGGATGTCCGTGAAACTAATACAGCCTGATCACACGCGGAATTGACAGAGACTAGCTAGTTAGTGAGTTGCAAACAGGCGCCAGCCCAACAGTATCAAGCATCGCTGAAATCACAAACAGCAAAGCTTCATTTAATAGAACGAAAACTTTCGACAAAGATCGTTTACTCAAGTGAAACGCAATGAAATTTGTCTACAACACAACCAGACGGACACGAAGACGCTGCGAGAAAGCTGACCTTAAATTCCGCTAATTTTAATTTTTTATCCTAATTTACACTGACCATTTTTATCGATTTTTGCGCTGTCTGGGTGTCTAATTATTTATCAATAGTCTTATGATGCACAAACGTTTCATTTGTACAATCACCTTATGGCGACAAAAGACGTTCGTCAAATATATTCGCACTCATAAATGGTATTTGGGTGAATATTTACCCCAAAGCTCTATATTTTGGCAATTACCGATTAACTCCATTACAGAGGTCGTACTTACTGCATACTCCGCCAGTTTTGCTCAGCCAAAACAGAAGGCTTGATTGTAGACAGTTCCAAGAATGTTCGAGTAGCCCTCGGCTAATGTGTTTAGACAGAATTCCATTGATGAATGCGATTTACAACTGACCACTTTTTTCGCCAAAATCTTCGCATCCTCGCACTGAAAACTCCAATTTCCAAGCGGTCAACGCAACAATGCAGTGAATCGATCGGAGACGCATTCATTCATCACTGACCGACGGCTGCTCACCCCTCCCTATCTGCATCACCGACTACTCCCAGTCTCCTCTTCACATCGCCAAATTCTTTGCTCCCCTCACACCACACTTTCTGCTTGTTGTTGCAATTCCCGGAGGGAAAAGAGAGAGAAAGGCAAGGGGACAATAAAAATTGCGAGAAGAACAAAGGGTGAGAAAGCGCGGAAAAAGAAAGAGACAGAGATAGTGAAGAGCGAAAGAAAAGAGAAACAAGCGAAATAGAAAGAACACAGAGAGAAGATGGAGGAAGGGTAAAAGAGAGAGAGGAAAATAGATGAGAGAAAAGTGGAAAGGGGAGATGAGAAAATCCGAAGGAGGATCCAGGGAATGTAGCACATAGAACTGCCAGAGCAGCCCATCCTTTCCACGAGAAGGAGGCTGCACGGGGTTCACATTCCTTCCGTAGGACATTGCTCACTTATACTCAAAGCACCTTTTCAGAGTCACATAGACATAGCGGCTCACTGGGGAATAGATTCCACCACTACCAGGACCCACCGGAGGTGAACAGAAAAGAAATACAGCTTGGAAGTGAGCGGATTATCTATAAATCGCCGGTATCGTTATATAACACCAAAAGAAGACCGGTCTATTGGTCTATTGACCATGTTCAGAAATTCAGGAGAGAATCTCTCGCTAACCTTTCATCTTGCTGATCCGCGACGAGGTGTAGTAGGCGAGGACTCGGCGGTGCCTGTCGAAGAGGAACCAGCGCTTCCGCCAGGTGCGTATCCGGCCGCCCATTTTCCACAGATAGCCCTGGCAGATCGACCGCTCCACCTTCACCTTGCCCTCCAACTGGTCCAGCTGATGCCCGCTCACCTCCACGTGGCGTTGCAGATCGAAGCGGGGGTCTTTGACCGGCAGGTAGCGGGTCAGGGGGCGAGCCTGGATGGAGCGCAGAAATGTATTGGAATGCAAAGCTGTATCACCGGAGGTTTAGAGGTACACGAGTTAAGTTTTAAGGTGTCGAACGATTATGCAGGATTTTCACAGGATATCCGAGCAGTTCATTACTTTCTACAGAATGGTCTGACCTCTTTATTGCTCCGTTTGGTGATGCTCTCCCCTGAAGCGCTGCTGTTGCGGTGGCGATAGACAACCATGGAGGAGGACATGACACCATCGCCACTTCCTTCCAGACTTCCAGCTGACTGAGAGTCCCACAAATTCTGCGCAAGAACAAAGGAGGGGTGGGGGAAGATAACGAATGAAAAACACGCAAAAAATACTGGAACATGTTTCTTCTTAGTTGCGTAAGTTATTAAAAAGTGTACGGCTGATATATTTTTTCACGACGTAATAATTCTTTTGCTTTGTTTTTCGAAAGAAACTGCTATAGTTTAGAGTTTAAACATTTTAACATGAACCTAGAACGACCCTTAAAATTTCGCAACATATTTTATCAACAGTTTTAGTGAAATTTTAATATTTATAATGTAAGTTTTATAGCAGCTGTAGATTGCGTGGTCTTTTTACACAAGGACCAATAGATAAGTCCAATGATGTGTCCTCGTACCCTCCTTCCCGTCCTCCCGACAGAGATGCGAGGATGCTTCAATGCCTATCTGATCTCTTTCTCTCTCTCTATAATCGTGATAATTAGGTATCCGCTGAAACGAATTTAAATATCTAGAAATCGACTACACATTTACATGTTGGGGGTGGGGGACAAACACAATTGTGTGGTGTAATTTGTCCAAATGTATTTGCATAAATACTCAATAAGTTTGCCATAAACGTTAGCAGTATTGTTTAAACGAATTCCGTAGTACTTTTCCAACAATCATGCCTGCATATTAGAAACCAAAATCGTGGTTTAAAAGGTATGGAAACTATTTAAAAAAAAATTAAGTCAGATGCAATCTTATTCCCTGAATTCAATTAGTCCCGCCAAGTAAACCATTATTTCGCACGGATGAAACTAAATATTGCGCACAGTATATTGGGTAAGCGCATCACATGACAACCACCTCCCCTCCCCCTCTGCGTTAACACGCATGCACAAACACACGTACTACTTTATTCGGCGTTCAACATCAGCCATCCATCAAAGGGAGGCATTTCTCTCACATCATGTGTCAGTGAAACCGCCACCTGACACAGCCAACATACATGCGGCACGCACATGTCAACTGGAAGTGGGGGGTGACTACTATACTTTGGAGGGTGACGCACATACGAATGCGATAGGCGCCCGTCCGATAGATACACAAACTGCCTCCTCTTCTGCTGCAACCATGCGGGAACACGCGGGTTATATAATCAACAAGCCAGAAGGCAAGAATCAGACATATCGCGCTTTTCAAAGACAGCATCAATCAGCGACAACCTCGTGAATAAAACCTTTCCCTTCTGGAAACATTAACCACATTTTTTCATTATTTAAAATTCAAATTTTTACGAAGTGAATTCATGTTGCTTCTGCAAGATTGACCAACTCGCAAATCAATTTCCTGGTCTGGTACGGTATGATACAAGCGGCCTGAACCATAGAACAGTACAAGTTCAGTATTCGCTTACTGTGGACAACCTCATTGGATTACCATCAGATCGGATGCAACAAAAAGAAAAACTTTCAGTCAGCGCTATATTATATCAAGTTAACACTCTGCTCTAGATTAAACGTTAGTATATTATGGTGGATCTCGGGCAGATTAGGACGCAGACTTATTAAGATTGGCTGTCAAGGAAAAGCTTCCTTCTTCTTTTCCTACAACAATGTTCAGTGTGGAAACTATAGGGTACAAGAAAAAGATTGGTGAATAATCATTGGTTGGTGTGTGCAGTGCAGAGTTGAGAGTGCGGAACTGATGTCTTGCGGACGAGGAACGGATGGTTAGGTTTCTCCGGAGTGGTGGAAAGGTATGGCGGGGTAGTAAGCGGGGCAGAAATAAACACACAATGCTAGTCTGGATTAAAAGGATCATCCACCAATGCCAAAACTGTGGTCCACCATATGGCATGAGCTAAGCGGTTTCGGTGAATACTGTGTGGCTATTGCTGACTTTTGATATAAGACTCCTACACTCGGGAAAGAGACGCCTAATCTTATATAATTACGAACAGTGTTCAAAGCTATGTATGTGTACCGGAGTCAATTTCACAATCCACAGACGAACTATTCCGATAAACACACGTATATTATACTTTTCAACGATTATTATTGGTATATGCATGGACCAAAATTTGTAGTGCTCAAGCAAAAACTTTTACTAAAAAACTAATAAAATAAGCTATCCGCAAATCTTACTCCTTCGTACCTCGGCCGTTAATCAACCTAAATTTCAATATAATGCGTCATAATTTATCGAGCCACTACAGGTTTTAAACGAGGCTCTCTCCCATTGCATTAATATCAAGAAGAATTTGTCATCCACTGACCAGTCAACATAATATAAAATAAATAATGATAAATATGATGGACTGATATAGACAAATGAATCATAATATTGATCTCAACTGAAATCGACAATCTGTGTCCCCCCGAAAATCTACTGATATCAGGCGAGATTCTCTTGTATAGTGAACAGCTTGCCGTTACCTTCCCATTCTTGCTGGAAGTCACACCACTGCCGCCGCCGCCGCCACCACCTCCCCTGGACGAGCTCGAATCGTCCAAGTAGAAAGATGACGTCATCAGGGGCAGGTCGCCGTCCGTATTGCTCAAGTGCAGTTGCAGGTCCGAGTCGTCATTGGCGGAGGAAGAGGGCAGCGACGAACTCGACTGATCGCCTTCTCTCTGAACAGACAGTCGCATGATTGAGGTGGAATGATTCGGCAAGCTTTCTTCAAAACAAATGTGCGACGACGAATCGGTTCTTCCTAAAACAATTCTCGCACCTCAGTCACTCGCTTTATATGGAAAAACGACTTGGCCACTTTCCTTCTACCCCGACAGGATGAATGTGGTCAGAAATTGGTGAGACAACAAGAGGAGAGAACTCGACAGTATTGCAAATATATACATCTTCCATAATTACTGAACAAAATCAATTAACAATTAATTATCAACAACATAATTGGCTACGTGGGATGGTATCGCCAAACGCGCCTGTCGACATCTAGGCGATCAAGTCAGACCGACGAGTCATGATATGGGAATCAATTTGACGGAATCCATGACCAACACGTTGCTTGTCTGCTGGTGGAAGTCGATTAAATAAATTACTGTGTTCTTTTCTGGTCCGTCTGGACCTAATAAAACGCACACTGGCAATTAATCGAAGAACAATTTCCAGTCTCAGCCAAGAGGATTAGCCAAATAGAGAGGGTGTCATTGGGGCACCGGGTCAACAGTGGTGAATAATAAGACGAGGAAGGTTTGGCAGGGGGTGACTCTCTAGAACAAGTGAAAATGGCACCAATGTCGTAATTGACGAAAACGTTGCTTAATGATAGAGCAAAGTAAGTTACTGTTTCCTGTATAATTTAATGAAATTTTCCTAAATGCATGTAGAATTATTGCATCCTCGGAATTTGATTACACGGAAAGCTTCCCAAAATTAATTGTCTGTCATGTGCGTTCGCTATCTCCTCCTAGACTATCCATTGGAGACAGCTGAATTTTGGGTACCCATACTTTGAAAGGCGGGCCAGGGCATGTACTACGTGATTTTTAATTTTTATCCGTATGGGTGCCACAGGTTCCGTTTTAAGCCATTTTAAAACAGCCAAAACTATTCGTCACTATTAAACCTGTTCTCGATATGCGATCTTCATGGAATTTCGTAGAGATAAACAACACTTTACGTCGTAGCGAAGTCACAACTGACCACAGTCATATTGCTTTTCCCATTATTGTTTTATTGATCGATTTGTTGTAACACATTATATGCAAAATCTCCAAATTTATATTAATGATTCGAACAAAATTTGCCACAATTGTACATTTAATGCTTCGAAACGAGGAAAAGACACAATGCGGCCAGTAACTGCGGGTCAACATCCCGCGAATGTGACTATGATACCCTCACACAGCGCACTGCCCATCAACAATTAGACGCTGAAAGAATGAACCACTTGCGCAGTACGCTGCCCGTCATTAAGCAAACACTGTGGGAGCCACAGGTTCCGTTTTAGGGTCATTTTAGATACATTTTAAGACTGCCATATACCTGTTATTAATGTGCGAACTGTAATGCTTACATTGAAATGGCGACAGCATTAGATTTGAAGATTTATTGCAAGTGATATTTCTTTGGTTACATTCCGAGATAGAGGGCGCGTTTAATATTAATACCTCAATTGCTGTGCAAAATCTAGAAGAGAAGGGTATTATCGGCTAGCCTATGCCGGTATTCCCCCATTATCTACAAAAGACCAATCTTAATCATAATAAGTTCGAGATGACCTATTTTTAGTCCAGACCCCTCGACAAAGTAAGTGTGTTCCGAAGGTCGAGATCGAGGGCATGTGTCTAAGGTTCAATCTTAGCTCTGTCTAGGTGATGCTAACCTTTTGTCCTCAGACGGAAAGGGTTGTTTCAAAGATATAACGAGAGGTAGTCGCGTTCTGGGGGCTCTGAGTGGCCTGGAGTGGAGCTGGATGGCGCTTCCGTGGTTGTCCAAAACCTCGGTAAGAGTTCCTATAAGTCATCACCGACCAGTTCTCGACGGTTCCACAAATGGTAAATCGTTGCCGCCTATAGATGTGGTACTTCCAGTGGTTTTACGAAATGTAACTGTTATAGCAGATTAGATGGGGATTGTTTGTTCGCCGCTGACTACTAACCTTTCTCTGGAGACGGACTGAGACTGTGTCATCTTTAAGTCAACTGGGAGTCACAGGAAGGAGTATCTCGTCAAAATTATTTTGAGAGCATGCCTCTTCGGATTGGCACCCCATGGCAACGCATCAACGAGCCTTTTCCTATATAGCAGCACACCCTCCAATGATTTGCTTACCTGAGTCGCGTCACCACCTCGCGACGGCACCCCATTTCCATTAGTCTCTGATTGGCAGGTAGCAGCTGTGCCCGGGAAAGGCTTCCCCGAACCGAGACCATTGAGAGGCCTGGTACGTCGAGCTACTCCGGCATCGGACTCCAGGTTATCTGCAAAACATGATATAATATGACCCTCCGAGACGAGACAACATTGTACAAACTATAAGTAAAGGCGCCGGTAGCTTGCTAACAATATGCAACAGACTGGAAAACAAAGTGAGAAAAAGGTGTGGCTATGTATATGTCATGATTAATAAGATTATTTTCTAATTATAACACAGAATAGGAACAATTTGAGACATCTTAGAAACACATTTTACGTATAATTACAAAGTTGTAACACGGTAAAACCAGCACAAAATCAGACTATTGAATCAATCATTTACGAATAATGAAGGCTTAGTGCGTGCCTACATCTCATCTACGGAGCTATAGAAACAGGAGTGGTCGCACTACCCTAATCTTTTAATGTCATAAGTAGGTCAGCCAATCAGAGCGCAGTATGTGAAAATCGATTATCTAGGTCAGCCAACCAGTCAGAGTAGTATGACATAAGTAGGTCATGGTCACGCATACGCATGACGTCAGACTCCCTCCCACGCAAATTTTGAATTTCCCGCCAAAAAACTGACTTTCGCGCCCTGTCAACAATTTGATTTTCTCGATTTACTTGAAGTCGTATAGGGTCATGTATGGTATTCTGGAAAACTATAGAACAGCCGCATCGTTTTCTGTATTAAAATGAGCTACAATGCGTGTCCTTTGGAGTAGGACAAGGCACATTGATTTAGGAACCGGGGGAGGAAACTGCCAGGAACCACTAGAGTCACAAAGGAAGTATATAATAATCAGTACTGACGAGGGACAGAGATCCAGAAACTGGTCTGTCGGTGGTAAACATATTTCTATAAACAAAATGAAACTGCGTGTGTCGCGTATCCGTGGCTTGTGACTCGATGCACAGGTGATCCCTGGGCCATCTCCGAGATGGTGCAAAGAGCCAGCACCTAGTCAGAAGGTGTTCATAGCGCAATTATCTGGTTGGGCTTGAACAGGTTAGACAGTCTGACGCCTGTGTAGTTCGGTGGCAGCAAAAGAGACCATTTCGGTTTAAATTAGACTACGTACCCTTCTAGAATCTGACGCGTGTCTGCAATATCACAAGAAAAGCATACCGTATTTGGGGGGACACTTGGAGGCACTGCTGGGAGGCTGACCGTTGCGTGAAGACTTGTCTGAAGATTCTGAACAGGACTGAAATTGTGGAGAAAAGAAGTAGGTAAACAGGATAAACAACCAGAGATAAAATACATAATATCGAAAAATTCTCTGGCAATTAATCAATTATAAATACAAAAAATATCTTGACTCCTGCTGCGGTATCTCCACTTCTTTATTATTAAACATACCCCAGCGGCCCGCTGCAGCTACGCGTGCAAGTATTGTTATGAATAACTGACATTTGAAAATATTTGTCAACTGGAATTAGAAATTCTAACTGATATTTATATAATCAAGAAGTAGAAAATAGCAGCTAACGCGGCAGACGAACTACCCGCCTATAGCACAGCGCCGTAGTCTTTCTTGTGTTCAACGCGAGTGAGAGAGAAAATAAATAGATCAGCTTGGCCGACTGTGCAGCTCTAAGCCAGCCAGACTGTGTGTGAGTGAGTGAATCAAGTCGCACAGGCTCGCGCTTTCTCTCTCTCTCTCTCTGTCAGCAAACTGACCAATCAGACGACGCGTTCTAATGTTACACGACCGATCGACAATAGATTTGAGTTCCGGAAAACCCTATCATTGAGTTACTATGCACTATTTAACTGTCCACAACGGGCTAGATTAAATGACGTTAGCTTATTGCCAAGATTTACAAAACTTAACAACACGGAATGAACTCATCATTATCATCATGGAGCATGGAAAGTCAATAAAATCTCATTGTGTGTTGATAAAAATGTGATATGATCCGGTGATGGGGAAAAGCATCTAGGTATATATAGCCAGTTCCTCATTTCTGGGAAAGTGTCGGAAAATCCAACAAAAACAGACTTAGCCACGCAAATGCTTTATGTAGCGGTGCTGGAGGTTGGATTAATCGTGCCCTTCCAGAGCATCCGAGTGGCCCTGAAGGGGTCAAGGGTGGTAAGACGACGCGACGAAAGTGCTGGATAGTGAACAATGTGAGAGAAGGGAAAGGCGCGACAATTGTATGGGAGGTGCGGAGAAGCTGGAGTCCTGGGTGGTATTCTAATAACAATGAGACAGCATCCTTGCTCTTTGCAGACTGTGGTCCTTTTCTAACGACCTCAAAGCTGCCCACTGTCTTTTGACAGTGAGTGGTGAAGAAGCTTGGTTCTGTGGTCACCTGAGATTGCTGCCACACTGCTACTTGGTCTAGCTTATGGCGGCCATGTTGTTTTATGGTGAGAGGCTGCTGAACAACAGGGAGCCACATATTTTATCTTTGGTACGTAGATCTCATAAAGAGGATATGTCAAAACGCCAGAAAGTGAAAAATGACGCTTGCATTGACAAATGTCATTCAACACAGCTGACGAGCCAAATAAAAAAATTGTTAGCGTCCTTCAAAATCCATTACTAACCCTGTAATTTCTGCCCGACTCTGCCAAATCATTCTCGCCTCCATTGCGGCCCTGTGCTGCTGTAGCCGTCGTCGTTGTCGCCATTTCCACCTTGAGCTCGGAGAACTGGCGGCTCAGGCTGGAGATCTTCCCGTCGGCGATGCTCAGCCGCAGCTTCTCCTTGCGGAACTGATCCACCAGGCCATGTCTCTCCCGCTCCAATCGATCGATATTCTTGCGCACATCCTGCAGAATGAGCACCTGCTGGTCGTCCAAGGCCTGTAGGCGGGCCTCGCGCGCCCGGTACTCGTTGAGGAGCACGTTCTGTTGTTCGACCAGTTGGTGCATCATCGACTCCTTCTCCTCGTCGAAGCGGGCTTGATCCTGGCAACACATAGCGGGGCAGGCAGGGACCATACACTAGCTTACTCATCATCGCTGGCAAAGAAGAACTTGAACACCTCATATAGAGATGCGAGGATGCTTCATCCCAAATAAAAAATTTTCAGCATTACTACATGGTATACTACTAAAGTGAAAATAAAAGTGGAAACTTTATCAGAATGTAGAAACCTAATAAAAATATACTAATTATCTAAAATATAAAATTTTACGTGTTCTTTTTCAAGATTTATATTATTGATCGAACGAAAAAATTCACAAATTGCTGTCAAATCCGACTGTCCTGGATTGCCAAAGCGGGTGCAGAGAAGAGTGAGTGTTAGCAAGAGTCTCATGCGGATGGACTAGAGATGGTGTTGAAGATGAGCATATGGGATACAATGGTGACGGAAAGAGAAAATGACTTTCAATTTTGCGTAGTATTCGAAGTTGTATTCTGCTTATAGTTCTAATTCGCATTTTTATCAAACACAAAGGGAGACCATAATAGATTGCTCGCGCCATGAGGTCTGGCAATTTGCTAAAATATAGTGAAAATAAAATGGGGTGATGTTTTACGACAAAATATTTCCCCAAAATTAATCTAATTTTGACGGTTGGTGCCAATAGAAAAAATAATTAATGCCACTTTTATTTTTTCATATCTGCTTCATTTGTTTGATTCTTATTTAATTAAGCTAGTTGGTCATAATTTCCGGGTGTCTTTGAATTCAGTTTTGTACAACGCCCGCCGCATGTTATTGGATAACAACAAACATACGATTTAATTTCATAGTATCGATAAGACTCCGAGAAACACGAGAAACACAAAATTCTCACATTTCCGCTGTTTACGACATGTCTCTCGTAGTACAGGCATTGTCCGCAGTACATAATATCTCTTGTTTAATGGAATAGGAACAAGTTCCGGTGCGCAGTTAATGGAACTAAGCTAGCTGGTGTGAAAACTCGAATGCATTATTTGTTCAGCCCCTGATAAGAGAGCCTAACATGAACAGCAATCAGTAAATGCAACTACATGTATAGCGAACGTAAATAACACATTGCAAGAAAACAGGGACCGGTCAGTCCTATGATGCGTCCTCGTTCCCTCCTTCCTCATACCCCAATCTTAAATTCCTAAAAATACTTTTATTATTTAATTTTTTGGCGATCTTTAGGAATCCGGTCGTAAATCAAATATTTCAGTATTTTTGCATGCTATACTACTATGAGGAGTGTAATAGGATGGAAAATAAAAATGAAAACTTAATAAAACTGACAGCTTAAAACGTAAAGACATATTATATTAAACGATGACGCATCTAAATATACTAATTATCTACAATAGTCATATGTTCGTATCGATTTCCTGAGAAGATCGACTTTGAACGTAAGCGTGACGTACAGACCGACCCTGTTTTTTTATAGAGGCCAGGTATTCCCAGATACAAGAAAGCGCATTCAATAGAAGTTCACGTGAGAGCTAAACAAGATTCTACACATCTTTCCGGCACTGACAAGACACACCGCTGATCTCTCAAACTCACCCACTTATGCTTCCTTTTGCCCAATCCCCCCCCCTATGATCACATCTCCATCTCTTTTTACTCCAGCTGCCCTAAGTCCGTCCCTATTGATTGCTGCCATCAACTATCTCCTTTTACGTACGTCAAATCGCTTCCTCCAGCCTCCCTTCCTCTCTGATTTGACGTCTGCGCCCCCCCCCTGGTCATGGCGGAAGTGGCTTAATTTACTACTATTTCTACCTGTAACTGCTTCCAAAAACTACCCTCCGAGGGTTCTAATGCTTCCAGCTTTACTTCCGGCTTCGTGCCTGCTTCCCTTTCACCTTTCCCTTCAATACCCTTCCGTGTTTTGCCTGACTTTTAACTTCCTGTGGCACCTGGTCATGGTATCCAAGACGCTGCAGCTCTAGTAGCGCTAACATCTTCTACAAGCGATTGCATAATCCTACCCTTTCCTCATGAAAAACGAAGTGAAGCTATCTAACGGGAGTGCTACGGTGAATACGTCTATGGGACTGCCCAAATCTAAAGCAATAAAAAGTGGTAATTCAAAAAGCAATTCGATGGAGTGTAACTCCCTAAAACACTTCTAATGCGTTTTCCCCAAACTCACTTCTAACTGTTGAAATTCCAGGTCCTCGTAAATTTTACGCTGCTGCTCAACCTTCTCGTCGAGGATAGCGAGTTGCACTTTCAAACTGCCCACATCTTCAGTCGACGAACCTCTGTCTAGGCGGGCTTGAACCCGCGTACACTGTTCCTCCAATTCTTCCAACTTTTGCCGCTCCAAATCCATGCGTTGCTTGAACTGAAACAATAAACATCTACCCATGTATACGACGGGATATGATTAGATAAAATTACAAATTGCACACAACAAATGAGGAACTTGTGTTTAGGGCTTGATATACGCTTCCATATATATATTTGCATTCTTTCTCTGGATGACGTCGTTGTCGCAAGACAGATATCACCGAGCACCTCAAGCAGGTCTGTACAATACAGGTTGAGGTGTGACCAGTTCTGCCGACGGCATAATATTGCATAATTGGGAGGATGTTAACTCGCTTTCTGTGAGAAAGAAGATTTCATTTAAGTTTGGCTAAGTGTATTAAGATAAAAATTTAAGGTGTAACCTACAGTATAATGAAAAGGCTGTCTGGTCAATAAATGAGTTGGAGTGAGGAGGGCTATACTATTAGGCTTCTGGAGACGTTATGATTTTATCGGGATATAAAATTCAGGAGGGCGTAAAAGTTTTCCACAATTCGAAAGCTACTCATTTTCCGCTCTAACCAAGCGAGTCTATCCCTGCTTTGCGCATCCAAAACACCACCAAGTAATAAATTTGTATTTTCCCATTGAGGTGAAAAATCGAAAAAGCACTTCCGATAACCGAAGTAGGTACAATCGTTGGCTCATCTCGTCACAATTATAAAAAACATCGAGAAAGGTCATATCTGCAAGGAGAGACAGTGAATAATACCAGCGGTGTGTACATTAACTGCAAATTTATGGCCTATATATCCTTCATTGAATTCATGAGAGACGAAGGCGCCACACACCAAGGCAAGCAAGGTGCGAGATGGTCAAACACCCGCCCAATGAGTCCCATGTTGCAATAAATAACATATTCAGTGTTCCGATTTTGTTGCAGAACATTCCGAATGAGATGCCGGTGTATACGCAACGACAAAACAGTGTCGTCGGCACACTTTGCTGATGTTTGGCCGGGTGACATGGCTAAGCAGATGGCAATGGTTTGGGGATCCGTGTGTGAATATACACACTACATTATATGCTGTTCTGCTCGCAAGAGGAAGATACAGTATATGTCAGTATGAAATGTCTCACTATGTACAGTAAGGTGATGCTAATTCATTGTGGCGTTCATTTGCTATTCTTGAAGGCATTGTATGCAAGAAATAATCCTGACCAACTTGTAGCCAGATCTCCCTGACAAATATAGTAAGAGATTAACAATACAAACATTATATACATTTCTACTTCACGAGTGTATCTTTCTGTAAACGAAAAATATAAGTGCATAATGAACCTAAAAAAACACCTGGGGTCCCACTCTTTAATGTTTAATAATAATAAAATAATGGACGGCTAATTGCCAATGAGTTAATCATTTAATGAATGTGATAAAAATATATCGCAGCTCCTCCTTTTTATATTTTCCTCAAATTTGCGTAGCCGGCACTCGAACTGGAACCTTTTATTTGACCGATAATGAACAGAAGATACGCAGCAATGTTGCGTACAAAAGTGGCCTCGGGGATTTGTTTGCTATATTTTCAATGTGTTAATATACTACTTCACAATTTGACAGACTATACCACATACTGTATATAGCTGATGTTAATCCTACTGGCAAAAAACTCTTCCCTCTATCACATCATAATGTATTAGTAATATAAGAATTAATACAGTAAAACATTCAAGAATAAGTAATCGGAAAATCAGAGGAAATAATTGTTGAACTTTTACAAATTACCTTATTGTATTGGACGTTAAAACGAATAACTATATACGAGAGCCACACGTGAACCAAAGTTAACCGCGCTATATGTATATATGCAGAACAATATAGGAGGAACTGATTCTGCATACAATACACGTCACTCCGCCATATAGACAAGGTAAACAACATTACCTGTCTCTCCACATCATGCATAAATCTAGTATTTATCGAAGACAAAAATGGCACTCTGTTGTGTTGACCAAGAACTGCCTCCCGCAAATAAACCCAAATACCCAACATCCATTCGACCACTAATATACGAATCTACTGATAAAAATACATGCATGCCTGATTTGACCGATCAAAGGTCACGAGAACATACTGATTATTATTTATAATTGAACAAGCCCTGCGCATTTATACAGAGGAGGACTCTAGCAGAAAAAGAGGAAGAAAAATGTGGCTTATTTACAATGTAGGTCAAAGCAGAAAAAGAGGAAGAAAATGTGGCTTATTTACAATGTAGGTCAAAGCAGCAAAATAAACACATCTCAGATCATTGACAGAATACCAGAGGTGATACAGTTCAGAATGAAGACTCTCAGAGCATATTACATGTAGTCTCTTATATATGCTGGAACGAACACAACTAATTATTATAAACTCTCGGACAAAATACAGCAACGTGCTTACACTGCATATAGTTTACAGATGTTGCAGTAAAGTTAAAAAACAGTAAATGACAAACCAGTCAAACAAAAATTGATATTGTGGAGGTTGCTTGGCTTCATCGTCATGACTCTGTTTGTTTCTATAGGCATGCAGCAGGTGTTCCACATGTAGCGGTTAGATAACTTGGCTCGCCTGTCTCTCTATAAATATCAGTATTCATTAGTATTTCAGCCAGTATTGCACACAACTCTTGATAACTCATTACAGCACACGCTGTCCACGTGACCTGTTTCTTGTGCATCGAATAGTTCTACAATGTCATTACTAGAAGGCGGAATTTTTTATAAAATTGGCTAAACTAATTTTTTAGGTATTATGTATGAAAAATAAAAAATATTTCTTCTGCGACAGAACAGAAACGTTATAAATTGCGTAAACACCAACTTTTCTACGGAATATTAGCAGCTGCCAGCATAGATTCACACAGCTCCTGACCTAACAGAAAATTCTTGAATTTCTTTGAGTTGCTATCTTATCATATAATTGCTTTTTATCGGTATAGTTTATCACTTCAAACGACAGTAAATATTAACAGAAATCTAAATGTGTTTTTCCTCATAAATACGTGTTTTTAATCGTAAAATATAAAAAATATGAACAATATATAACAGATGAATGAAAAAATTGTCCAAACTGACGACTGAAAACTGTATAAATCATGAACACGTGGAATAACATGTTTCCTATTCGTGAAAGACTGTGTCAATCAGCAAGTCACGCCACAGTATAAGCCTAATCACGAAATGCGAACAGTCCAAACACATTATATCCCTACAATGCGGGACTTTTGAGAATTCTTGTATAATGTATATAGACTGCCGAAGTATATGGTTGTCTGCATTTTTCAGTAACGTGATACAACTCTCTTAGTCTTATCCAAAAAATCCCGGACTTAATGGATGTCATGTTAAATGCTACAGGTGGACACCAGGGGCGGATCCTGGGGGGTGGACTGGGTGTATAGCAACCCTCTTCCACGAGTGGTTTCGCTGAATATCAGCAGTTGAGAGTGAAATATTGCGATGGTTTAACTACTGAAAAACAAATATACACGAGCTATATCCTATCTGACCGTGCCGACATAAACCTTTGCATCAATATCACTGAACTCCTCAAGATCCTAGCCGTTTTACCAATCCGCAGCATCTGAAGTAGAGCGTCCTTTTCCTGTGTTAGAAGGATGCACACTTGGCCGAGGATGACCATGAGAACTGTAAGACTTTCTGATCTCGCCATGATAATAGTCATGGATGGAACAAGTATACCAGTGACTACACGGAAGAGATCTGTGAGTTGTGACCAGTGTATGGCAAGCTATCACTTATCGGAAATGAGAGATAACATATTACATGTAATCAGTCATGACTGAAATTACCCGTGTTTGCCATTCATATAGCCTACGTGTATTTACTTGTCCACTATTTAGGCACTAAACAATTTGTTATTTAAAATAATTGTTTGTCTTATCATAAGGCTACTTTTATAATAAATACTAAGAGCAATCATGTTTTAAAAAAATCCTAGATCCGCATCTTGGACACGAAAACGAAGTTACCTTTGCGTCAATTGTAAACATTTCCACATGACATCATAATAAACTCCGAAATTGCAAAATGCATGTGATTGTCTACTTTAAATAAGGAAGGATACTTCAGATTAAAATTACCCCAGTGGTAACATCTAGCTTACGCACATAAAATCCAAATATTTCAGTCTGAACCTACCTGTTCGTCAAAACTATCCATAGGACAATCAAATGCAAATTCCACAGATGACAAGATAAAGCAAAGTCAAAGGGAATCCCCTCTACTACGGTCCCACCAATGTTGTGCTAGATCGATTAGGCGGGAACAGTAACAGCATCACTCAACAACACTCTTGCTTAGTGAATCAATGATAATCCAAATGAATTTCAGAGATGATGTAATGTGGAACTCAATAATCAGCGAAAGACACACCATAGACGAGAATCAGTGCAAGCACGATAGGGTGCTAATCGGTCGTTTTGTTACTTGGAAGCTGGCTGTATGGACGGTAGGCTTTATTTAGCCTATACACACTACACCACACACAGTCACCGAGGCACTTGTATTACTCGCAGCTACTTGCTGGCTACACCACCACTGAACACGTACGTCTAACTAACACGAACGACTTTCCGACGAGCGGCGGTATTGGATTTCCTGACAACAGTCAGAGAGTCGGAGCGAGTACACGCTGCGAGTGGAAGGATGATGGTGGCCGGCTAGTGTGACGTCAACAAGCGATCGATACAGTCACACCAGTCAACGCAACTGTTTCGCGTGGGTTTGGGGAGTGCACAGCATTTTAAGAGTTTTGGGGTGACAAAAGTTTACCGGGGCTATGTGATGGGGTGCGGGGCGGGGGCAGAGTGCAGGGCTACTCAGATTCCTGGGAAAACAACGCATGCGGTCGTTTGTGCTTAGCGATAACCAAAAACGACATGTGGCTGTGACTTAAACTGTAACCTTATACATACTACATATGTAATGTACGCCTGACGGATATTTTGAAGCGGGAGGTTTTGAGTTTCATACCCACCATTCTCTTTGTGACTTTGCATGGAATTGGACAGTGGTTTTATTTCGGAGTTTTATTACTACTTAATCTTTACCTGAAAATTACACTATAACAAATACAGTTAAAGCGATTGCAAATTTCCAATTACCATCTGCAGGTCTTTTGACAAGTTTATAGATGGGTACAGGAAATTTTTCAAAGTCAGACGCGTCTCGCCAAATACGTTTGATTTTCTAAAAAAAGATTTTCCGCTTTTCCTAATTTTGGTGCACAACTTTAATTTATGATTCTTAAACAAGAATTAACTGGAGTGTCCAATGATGCGTTCTCGTCAGATAGAACCGCTTATGCGAGAATGCTTAAATGTCTGCCTGCCTGTTCACTCCAAATTGCAACTAAAATCAATCTGAAATTTATAAGCATTATTGCATATTATACTACTATACGTAATATGAAAAATAAAATAAAAATAATAAGCGAAGGCGCATTTAAATATACTAATAATCTAAAATAAAAATGTTCCCACATCTTTTTAAAAAATATACAGTATATTATCGGTTGAAAGAAAAATTATTAAAATTACTGTCGAGCTTAAAAAATAATTAACTCACGGTCGGTCTCGAGCCCGCTTGGGAGAAAGATGCCATACACATTAAGCCAAGTCACTCAGAAACAACTAAAGGCAATCTCAAATTTTGAGAAAAACAAATTTGCACTTTTCGAGTGACATACAGACAGATCGAAGGAAATGATGCGAGGACTCATCTAAAAACCGCAAGTGATCACGCTTACCTGTTCCTTGTCCTCGCTGACGTCACCAATCTGCTGCCGAGCTCCCCTTGTTGCACTGAGTAGTGGGAGATTCACTTTACTACACCAGATTTCTGAAGAAGTCAGCGCTGGCTGGAGTCTAATGGGACAACTTCCCCACAAAATCGATTCCATTTGAAACCGACCAACCAGCCAATTAATCGAGCCAGAGGCGCGCGGTTAATACCGTGCTGCTACTTGGCTGCCACCACTGCTGCACCTCTCTAGGTGTCGACCTCACTCCCACGTGCCACAAGCGGGGAGCATAGCAAGCAGCAGCACACCGCAGAGTGAATATGAGCAAAGTTCGTGTGGTCAAGACAAAACCTCCAGCGGTTGTGCTGAGTGAGTCATTCTGCTAACAAAACACCAACCTGAATCGTGCAAGCTAACAACAGCTAGTCACCGACTGCTGTTGTCTTCGTCGTCGCAAAAGAAGTAGTAGAAGCAGAACGGGAAGTGCCACACTTTTGCGTGTAGTAGGCAGGCCGAGTTGACTGTGGCACACTTTAAGTGGTGTCTCTACAGTCTACATAATCCACAGACGTAGACGAACAACTCTTTCTCGTTCTCTCTTTGATCACACTTCCAAAATCTCAATAATAAGAATAACTCGACGGGATTCCTCTTAAGTTGTCGTGGAGGAGGACTACAGTATTGAGAAAAGCGCATCACCGAAACGCGCTACCGACAAGCAAGTAACCAACCAGATTGGAGGAGTGTACCTTTCTGTCCCTTCTCTTCGACCCAAACCCCGTCGATGACGATATTATGGCTGTCTGTGAACGCGTTGTCTAGCTAGCGGGAATGATGACTGTCCTCGAACGCTAGCTATGGTGACTCAAAGAAGATGAATAACATTCGCTCACGGTTACCAGAGACATATATCGAATTTTTAAAATACCAATGATATTCACATATACTAACTATATTTAGGTCATTGGTCTTGTGTGAAATAAAAAATATTCCCAAAATTTTACCGTAATTACAAAAATAGTCTTACAATAGTATTATAATGAGTACCACAAATTATAAAGTACACAATTAATTAGTACAAAAATAAGGGAAGACAGGTACACTACTTTAAATGATTATAGTAGTATACAGAGTAAATCAATATCTTCAATAGTGTGATTCATACAGATCAAAATAAATTCTACAATAAATTGAATAAAATACTTCTATTGGTTTGTTTCCCTATTACTATAAAACACGATTGCCTATAATGAATTAAGATTTAGAAGACGCACTATGACAGAATACAGTACACCTATTTGATGAAAATGCAAAACTATTTGAACAATTCCCAAGAATGGAATGAAATGTCCCATTAACAGTATAGTATAGCACATAGTATAGCAAGCACAATATAGTATTTATTTTGGGCAATAAACAGCTTATCATGTAAGTACAGATGCTATATTTGTTACTATATTGTAAATATTAGTATTATATATGCCGGATGGTAAGCAATCAATAAAATCTTTGATTTTTAGTTCGAGCATTTTTGCAATTTTATTGACTAAATAGATTCATAGGCTGTGTGTGTCTGTGTGTACGTGTTGAAGGATACAGAGAAGACATTCATTTTACTACTGTTACAATAGGCTCAGTATAAATTGTAATCACATTTTAATGATTCACTTGTAATATGATTCACCGATAAGAAATAAATGTAGAACGACAATGTTCTATTGCCTGCATTGCCCTGATAAAACTAGCCAGAACAAAAATTTCTGCCTCAAGGCAATTAAAATTATACATACAGTAGTTAACAATAGCGTAAACACGAAATATATGGACAGAAACAGTAAACATAATCATATTACAAAAAATGTTTATTCAACAATACTACTACTACTATTAGTCAAAGTAGTATAATTATTTTATAATCTTAACTTTTACAGAAGAATCAAAACACGGTTGAAGTAAAGAAGAGCATCTAATTGTGAGGAGAATAGCTAGTCGTCCTAATTTAGCGTATTACCTCCGAACTGAAACCTGCTCAACTCAGTGAAGGCTACTGTGTAAAGTTTCCGACTGTCTCTTACCTCGTCCTTTTCTGTGGTCATCTGGGAAATCTTCTGAGAGTGTTCTTTCCCCAAATCCGACATCCTCGCCTTGTCCACCCGAACTTGGGACAACTCCGATTCATACTCGCCGTCAATGAGAGCTCGCTCCAATTCCATCTGTTCACAAGGAAGGAAGGAAGGAAGTTATTAGTTAGCAACTAATGGCAGCAGTCTGCTTACAAATTGCTTGAGCAACATAGTAGGCGACTTACTTCGCGCATCGCCTCCATTTCCTGACTCTCGATCTGGGCTATTCTCTGCTTGAAATTTGTCAGGTTCTGTATGGTCTCGTGTCTGGCATCGTGGAAATAGCGCAGCTTCTTTTTCAGGGCGGTCAGCTATAAAAAAAGACAATGCAGAAGGAGCATAATTAGTGTAAAGTGACTAGCATTGAGTTCTTACAGATTCCGGATCAAGTGTAAAAATGAAGGCGCACTCTCCTCTGTAGATCTCCCCCTCGCAATCTCACTGAGTTAACTGCCCACGAATGAGTTTTTCTTCACCCCTTTTCTACCCCCAACTCTGTCCGGCACAACCTGCACTTAAAGCTCGCTATACTTCTCCAACTGTGGCTCCTCTGTTCATAACCGCTCTTTCCTCGAATGCTGCACTAGCGGCGATCAGCATAATCTGGTCTGGGTAATCTTACCACCACAACGTCAGGCCTACTATCAAGGAAAGGAATTCCATTACAGTAGTACTGTCTGTAGAGAAAAGTCATAGAAGCAACAAAACCAACCCAAGAAAAGATATTCTAAAGGGAAAAACTAAAAAGAGATTAAAGAAGAAGGAATGGAGAAAACCAGCAACAGGTAAATGGAGGGAGATATTCGGTGAATTTGAATGCGAAGAAACTCCAAAACTGATACCACCTTGGTTGGACAGAGGAAATATAGTGATAGATACATCAGGGAAGAAGACAGAAAGCACTGAAGAAAATCGCGTAATGGCGGAAGAAAAAGTAGAAAAGTATAGAATAGACAAAGATATCGTGATATATACAGATGGATCAGCCCAGAACAGCAACGAAAATGGGGGAGCAGCAACAGTAATAGTTAAACAAACTGAATCCGACTTCAATGTTATCGATACCATAAAAGAAGCTGCGGGTAGATTTTGTTCATCGTACCAGACAGAGATGTATGCATTGAGGAATGCCCTTAAGTGGCTTATATCGAATCTGGTATATTGGAATAATTCTCTATTAGTAACAGACAGCAAATCTTCCCTTGAGTCAATCAAATGGCTAAACTTCAAAGATAAAAACAACATATTGCAAGAAATTCAAATGCTACTAGCGGAAATCAAAAACAAAAATAAGAAAATCGTCATGATATGGGTCCCCAGTCATTGTGGCCTAAAAGGCAACGAAACAGCGGACCAAGAAGCCAATGAAGCAGCCAAACTGGATCAAGGAAGGAAGAGCTGGTTGTTCGAAGTTGCTAAAACGAAAATCAAAGGAAGCATGAAGCAGAAGAAAGTCTTCAATAGTGAGCGCCTGAGAAAATTATACGCAGAAGGCAAAATCAAAGAAGAAGAAAAGAAAATCGAAAAGAAAGACATTATTAGTCTAAGGAGATTCAGAATTGGCCACTCGACTGAACTCCGTCACTATATGCACCGTATATAGGGCAAGCCCAAACGGAAGAATGTAGGCTATGCCAAGGTCCAAGGGAGAACACAGAACACCTAACTGAAGAATGCCCTGCCACCTTCAACATCAGGCATAAATGGGAGATTCAAAACATAAAACATTTTGTCACCAAACCGTATAAGGCGAATGAATTCTGGAAGGTAATGAAAAAATTGTCACACTACGACTGTTGAACGACAACAACAACAACATCTCCATTTCATCACAAAAGTTAGACAATGCCTATGACATGGGGGCTGCATGAAAGCAAGCGTCAATTTCACTTCCAGAGAGCCCTGGATTGCCGCTGGGGTGCAAGGTCAGCCGCTCGAATCCATAAGGACTAGGCTCACCAAACGCGACGCGACTCGACGCGATGAATTTAAACATTTTCTACTTTTCTGCGGCGCCACGCAATGAAAATCAATAACAGTTAGGCAGGCGATTCTGCTTGGTTGCAGAAATACACAAAGCTTTCCTTTCTCTAGGTAATCGAATCGCTAGTTTATTTCATACTAAATTTCATACATTAATTGCCACGCGTCGAGTTTGGGTTTCACTTTGGCCTATCTCATGTGTCTTCCTTCCTTACACCCACAGCCTTATACAAGTCCATCTTAATTTTGGTCTTCCTCTTCGTCTTGTTCCTTCGGTTTTACTCGTCATTGCCTTTCTCACTTACAGTACATGGCCAAACCATCGCTATCCCCCTTCCGCTCATCTTGGCTCCTAGTTTAATAATAATTCCCAGATTTGTTATGCAATTTATCTCTCACCTGCTCTGCATTGTCATTCGAGCTCTTTCCATCTTCCTTAGTGACCAAAGTTCACCTTCATTCAATAGGATTGTAAGACCCGCTGAATTTAGGAGCAGTTGAATTTACCAGTACACCCCGAGCAAAATACGAGTTTTAGTCGGTGACTTTAGGAACTCCTCAATTTAGCTCTCTATAATCACTGCTAAATTTTAGGTACCCCGACCTCTCCGACCAACAATGTCTCTCGAACAATCTATTGTTCTATTGTTATCTCATATTTTCGTTCTCATGGGGAAAGAAATTGGGACAATAACAGTATAGAAGAGGTATCGATTTTGGATAAAGCGTCAGCCCTCTCATTGCCGAGCAGGGATGAGTGCCCGGTATCCATTGGAGGTTTGCCGTGGCAGCCACACCGTGGTCAAGGTGTTTGAGGGAGGACCAGATAGAGTGGTCGTTGAAAGTGAGAAGAAGGGACGGCGCCGAATTCAGGAGAGATAAGGAGGACAGACTACGTGATATGTAAGAATCTTCACTATCTTTCTTACCTTTTCCAATTTCTGAAAGCATCCAGCGTGAATTATAATTTTACAAGCTGTACATTTCTTTTTCATACCACTTTTCTGCAAAAAACAACAACAAAAATAGCAAACAATTAAAATTAATTGACAACTACAGCTAACAAAATCCAATGAATGTACAAGGGAAATTACCTACTGTAGATAGATAATATTCGCGCGTGACGTAACAAAAGTTCTAAATTTAGTAGTAACACGTGATAAATTTAATAACAGACCTTTCTCCTTCCCTCTTCGGTTTCAACGCTCAAAGATATACAGTATTTGTTAATCATCGATTTGCAGCACACATCTGACGTTTTGGGTAAGATTCTGGGAAAGACTCAGTGACTCAAAGACCTACTGAATATCGACAGTTGCTGGAATGACTGCAAACCGGGTCCAATCAACCAACGGCTGTGCTCATCCGCTTGTAACACACCGCAGAGGACTCCTACATGCAGAATTGGGGCGGTTGTTGCTTCTATACGATGGAATAAGAGAGATTGACAATTGGGCGAACGAAACGAAGGCGTCACGATCGACAATTGAGAATTTCATGGAAGAGAAAGTCGCCAAGTTGTCCGGGGAAAAAACCCCGAAATTCTACGGAATCTCCGCCAATTCTCTAATTCTATTATCCTCTTCTGGGATCTCTTTGTCCCTATATCGAGCGGATCTAGCCGCAAGGAGTGCACCATTTCCCCCAGCTTAGACGCCAGCCTGTTCTGCGAGGGCACAAGTGGAAGTAAAAAGTTTCCAACATTAGAAGGGGAAAATCTCGAAACCTCCGCCCGACTGATCTCAGCAGTAAAATGACTTTTTATTGCCTTGCGATATAAGCAGCATTCACATCTTTGAAGTGAGTTTTTAGCATTCCGGCTTCGGCTGTTAGGGACTTTGAGTGGAAAAATTAATTAGGAGGCAATTCGTATTCAGAAATTTCAGCCTTTTTCAAATGTTGGAAGTACTGAATAATTTAATTATACACTCGATTTTTTATCCTAGAGAGAGATAGAAAGATAGAAAAAGAGAAAGGGGGGAGAGAGAGAGGTGCCTGCCCAATCAGGCACCCCCGCCACGAGAAGACGGCTGTATGGGGGAGTCAGGTCATTCTTCTCTATCTTTATCTCACTCTCCTTATCCCAGAACTTTCTTTTTTTTAAATACTTACAAGAAATAGGTTTCGCACATTCACTGAGCGCAGAAATTGCCGTATAGAAACACAGTTGGCAAACCATGGGGAACGAAAACAATTACAGAATGGCAAAGTGAGGTCTAAACTCTCTGTCAATCTGCTTGTGATTCACACAGATCATCCGAACAGATGGAAATGATGGAAACTCGCGAGTGGTTCAGAAAACAATTATTATATACGTAGAAGGAATTAGACAGCATTATCATTATCGACATTTCCCAAAATACATTAATATAATTCAGTGGTAATTAATTCACTGAGCTATTCTAGTACTTGCTGGGAATTTGGAACAGCAAATACCAATCAGTAAATGTAATGCGAATCGCAATCAGTCCGCAAAACTGGCATTATTTTCCGAAGAAGAAAAAAGGCCAACACCATTATCGACATGTGTCTATTAATGAATGCGACATTTTTTCCGTACACACATCACCAAACGAGTTACTCAAAACACAAAGAAAACTGCAAACATCACATATGCATACTTGTGACCCAAGGAAACTTTTCTCCACGAGTGATTTACTGTCTCACTAGGTCGCAATACACTACTGTCTATCCTCGAAGCGCGGTCTAGGTTGTCTTCTTCTTCTTCTACAGTGTGATCCTCCGCTGAGGTTCCCAACACTAGCACAGTTTCCTCCATTTGGCCCGAACTTGCGCCAACAATTTGAATTCAGCATATGTTTATCCACTCACTCCACTCTTTGATGTTGTCTTCAGCCATTGCTTTCGCGGAGCTCCTCTTGACCTGGTCCCTTCTAGTGCACCCCTCAATTACCATCAGCACCAATTCTCCTGCTCTACTGCCTTGACAGCTCCAATTCTTCCAGTATTGACTCATCTGTCCGGTGTTCCGTCCAGAGTACTCCGAGCATCCTTCTCCAACGCCACATCTCTTGATAGTCCAGCTTTACGTTCCGTATGAGCACCTTCATTACCCGCACCTTTAGCTGTCTGCTGAGATTCTTTGATTTCCAGATGTTGTCTAGTTGTGTAGTCTTTTCCCCTTTGACGATAGCGATTCTTCTCCTAATCTCTTTTGACAAGTCTACATTGGCAGTCTTTATCGACCTGATTAACAACTTGAAATCTTTCACCTGTTCAATCAATTCATTCTCTAGTACAGTATAGGATTATCTCTTTCATCCCACTCTTTCCCGCTATCATCACCTTAGTCTTCTTTGTGTCAATGGTCATTTTTAACGCCTTACTCTCTCGGACTACATTGGTAAGCATCTCTTTAATTTCATTTTCCGTTGTAACCATAAGTGTGGTGTCATCTACATACATGTCCAGTGTTGTTGATGTTTCTACCTCAGACACAGACAACAGTATCAAAAGACGTTTGCAATAATATTTTTTACGTTTTTTAAAGAAATCCGCATGGATATAGAGAATACAAATAACATGCTGAACGCTCCCTATAATAATGTATCACGTTTAATTTACATTCTAAATATAGAAGAGGATAACCTCAAGGAGGACATTATTAAAAACAGTGGTCGTAAACACATCTACATTTAGCCCATATATAACGCAAATCGAAGTTAAACAAAACCTCAGATAAGGTTGAACCATAGAAATATAAAGAAATAGAAGCGATTTGTTTAAGTCACGCATGACCCATCTGGGGAATTCCCAACTACAGTCAACTTTCCTTTCGTTTGCATTAAGAATGCGTACTTTTGTTCTGTTTTCAATTGTAATTCGAGAGACGGCGAAGAGTCCAGAGCGAATAATGTGTCATTTCACTCGTAAGTATATATTT
>JAUYWV010138035.1:0-19332 GCA_032274565.1 Nematoplana nigrocapitula
TCTCCCTCCCCCTGCGCCCCCCCTCCCATCCCCTCCGCCCCCCTCTTCCATCCCATCCGCTCCTCCCTCTCACTCAATTCCTTCCGCCCCTCCCCATCTAACTCTGTCTCTCTCCCTCAGTCTCTTACTCTCTCACATACACCATCTTCCACTCTATCAGAATGCCTCATACTCTCAGATGCTGCGGCATGCGATACACTAGTGTCGCCCCTAGTTTGATGACATAAAAAACTCATATTTTACCAATTGTGTAACGTATCTCGTTCCGTTTGGTATAACATAATATTTAGGTACTACTCAAAATTATAGAAGAATCTTTTGCGTAATCAGAAAAGCAACAGATCATACAGTAGAATTCACAATTGAATTAAAAAATTTTCTATTCTTAGTCGATATGCTTGGTGACAAATTCACAACACTTGAACACACGACCCTCAGGTCCAAATGAAAAATGGCACACAGTTTGAATTTAAAACTTGGAGAACATATTTAACTTGCACGGCCTCCGTAACTGACAGTTCAAATTGTGCTTTATTTCTCTATCTTTCTCTTCTCTCTCACACGCACACACACTTAATCAATGATGATGCGCCATATATCTTCAGTGTTTAATTCTTATAAAAGATAAAGCATTTTTTGAAGTATTCCCAACACTTCTCTTTATCATTGGACTACTATATTTTATTTAAAGGTGCTCACCTGTCTAATAGTAGCCCCTTGCTTGCCAATAACCGCTCCAACGGCTCTTTTAGGAATTGATATAACGATAGTCTTGAATCCTTCAGCCGAGGTTGTTCCCTCTCCATTTTCATGGGTGTTGAGACTGATGTCTGGCAACGCATTTTCGTCATCTGATAGAAAAATGCTAACAATATTATTTTAAATGCAAAAACATGTGACATCCTATTATACTGTAGATAAGAACAAGGACCGGAAGTCCAATGATGCGTCCTCGTCCCTTCATTCCGACACACAGACATAGATAGATATGAGAGGATGTTTTACTGTCTGCCTGGTTGTTTTAATTATGTTCCTACCAAGTTTCCATTAAAACCAATTTATATTACTCTCACATTTATTAGTAGTAAAAGAAAACCGTAGTATGTTGTTTTAAATATCGCATGTTTTTACCTGGTTTTAAATACACTTTTATTAATTATGCACTTTTAATGGGCATATGTTACTACCAGTGAAGCGCCGGTTCATTTGAGACCCTTTGCAACCCTGTGCCATGTTCCGTTCTCGAGTTATAAGTGTACAGAAGGACATCGCGACAGATCACCACAAATATAGTCATAGATCGCTTGGGTACAAATATTATTCAGATTTAAAAATACAATGCGTAGTAGATAATGCATTGTTTGGAGGTCGATGTTTTTAAATGCGCACCACGCCACTGCGCATGAAAGTCTTGACCTTTTGGGGTGGTGCGCCGCGCTGCCACTTTCCAAAACGCGCCCGGACGCTGTCCGTGCCAAGAGTAACTATTCCCATGGGGAGTCTGACGGTCAAACATACAGACGGACATGAAAAATATAATAAACCTATGTCACACCTTTTTCATGGATTACTAAGGGTTAGTTGATCTTCAAAACTAAATTATGTAAATATGCACACTATATATAATTTATCGATCCCAGTCTAACAAATGATGAATTTTAATCAAATGCGTTAAGGTCCAGAAAAGCATATGGATGACTGTTCATCATCATCATGCTGAACCAATGTGGACAACAGACTCACTATCCTTGGCAGAGCTTCAAACGATATAACGGCCGGGGCTTCTTACTACCAATACCTTTACATATTTAATTCATGTTGACAATTTTAGTTTTGCTTCAATTTGCAATTATTTTTCTACTCTCTTTAAAATTTTGTTTGTATTATTGTACAGTTGCATTGGAAGTATCTTATTGCTGCCTGATGATGGAAAAAGTAATTTGAAATAACTGTCGGAATAAATATGAAAATGATGGTCAGATTTGTTCAAGCTCTTTTTTATTCTTTAGAACTCATTTATCAATACATGTTTCGCCAATCTATTATGTAAGTATATTAGTTCAAGTCCAAAATGCAGCAATCAAAGCAGTAGAAAAAACAACTTATGGTCGTACTCGATGGCTATTGCCAAAGCAGAAAGATTTCAAATGTTCGATCCTACAGGTAGTTTCTGTCACACTGTATTGTCCCTTGTATACCGTATGGCCGTCTAAAGATTGTCTGTTAAGTTTGACACCTAGTATGTATGTCTATGGGAGCTCTGACCTGTCCATGGACTAAGCAGACTGGCCTCTGGATTAAACAAATGAGCACTTGGACTAAATAATCATGAACAATTGTAAAAATAGTATGTACCCAATATTTCATACCATATTTGTAGGACTTGTATACTAGGTACCAGAGGAAAGCAGTAACTGGAACAGTGCATAGTTTGATAATGAAAATTCCTGTTTCCCTTACGCCCATTGTATATCTGAAAAGAAATGAAGATTTATAATTATGAGAAATATACCCATATATCTTGATTTTGTTTTTCTCCGTATTTCAGTTCACATTAGCCCTTTACAGGGATCTATGCATTTCTGGTGATGGCACTGTTCATTCCACCTCACCAATTTCTGATCTGTTATCAATCCATTCAAATCTCTTCCATCATCTTCCTTTCACACACACCTTTCCTTCCACTGTAGTCAAGACCAAGCTGTCACCTCTTCTCATTTGGAACTATTATGATATTCCTGATATATTCATTTGTCTTTCTTTCAGACTGTCAATTCACCCTCAGCATTATGGAGAAGAAATACAATATTCAACCACCTTTTCCTCTTTCTCCCTAATGTCCAATTTTATATCCAACCAAAGTAATGCACCACTATTACTTTGACAAGCTTTACTTTCAAACTCAAACTCAGATACTTTGGTTTCCATAAATCTACCAGGTTAACTGTAGCATTACTTGTAATCTCTAGTTTAATCTTGATCTGTCAGAATGCCATCCCCTTCTGTAATTTATGATCCTAGAAACTTAAATTTCTCTACATTCCCCATGCACTGTAATGGAGTTTGTTTTATACAACAAACCTAAGACTATGTCTCACTTTTGGAAGTTCAACCATATTACTCAGGTTGTCTTTTCTGCTAGCCATCAGTATTGTATCATCTGCATTCTGGATATTCCAAATCTTCCTATATAATCACTTTCCCTGACCTCACTGGGAGCTCTTTCTCCCCAATAGCATTAAAGATGAGAGGGAAAACTAGATAGCCTTATCTGTCTCTTGAAAAGCCCTTGTTGTCGGATCTTGTATCCAAATGGCTCATCTTGCTCTATTATATTTAGTTTTTAAATGACAATGCGAAATCCTATAGAACTTCACTTTATTAAACATCTTCCACATAACATCATGGTACACTGAATCAAAAGTCTTGGTACATTCAATAAAAAATACATTGTTTTCATCCTAAGTCTTCACTACATTCTGGAGGCTCACATCAGTTGTTCCTTTCCAGATATGAATTTAAATATTCAATGAAATATTGCAGTATATTTTATAAATCTGATCAGACTAATGGTTTGAAACTTGGTGCAATCTGTGTTCCAGGTACTTTTGATAAATTGACTAGCTTTACTTCTTAACTTTTTGTGATTTCTTATTCCAAGATTTATCTTTATTTTTTATTTATATGTACTAGTCATTTGAATGACAGTTTGATTATTCTGGAATCTAAATATTTCTTTAGATTTCTGCATACTATGATGAAATCAAATCAATATGTTTTCTATTATTTTTCATTTAAGCAGATTTTAATAGAATAATAAAAGACCATGGGTGTCGCCATATACATGTATTTTGTTCATTCCAATAATGAACATCATCAGCGGCATTATAAGCTATCAAGACAAGGAGTTAAACAGTATTTACATAAGAATGCGAATAAGCTCATGATCAATCAAATTGGAAGTTGACAGATTACAGATCAGTACAGTAGCATGATGAATTAAAAGGTGCATTATAAGTACATACAATAAATTGAAATTGAAATTAAAATTTCAATATGTAAATACATAAATAAAATAAATAGATAAATGTGCTACAAAAGTCATTGGGAATGCAAATTCATTCCGACCGTTGAGTTCAGGCTTTAGCTTTTTGATGTAAATGGCTTCAAGTACACGTAGTTGATAGCGCTTGCTGCATTTGTGAAGAACCTTGAGGTCTTCTTTGAGGAACTGGAAATTAGGACAGTTGAGGGCATGGGATCTCTGCAGTGATTCACTATGCTGGGACCAACGCTGATGTAAATATTGGGTAGTGGACCCAATATAGGAACGGGAGCAACCCCGACTCGTAAATTCATACACCACGCCAGTAGTAAGTATCGTAGCTTTGATTGATCGAAGGGACTGAGCGAGCTTGTGCGTCTTGAATATAACCCGTGTCGAAGGAATAATCTTGGACAACTTCTTTCTCAGCCTATCCGACGGGCTTCCTCGGTACTGAAGCGGGAAAATAAAGAGAGGATCTTCTTGAGTAGTTCTAGATGAGCCTAGCTTAGGCCAAACTTCAGCGAGACAGCGACGAACAAAGGCGAGAGGATACTAGTTCTTTTGTAAATGCTGTTTAACTCCTTGTCTTGATCGCTTATAACGCCGCTGACGATGTTCATTATTGGAATGAACGAAATACATGTATACGGCGACACCAGTGGTCTATTATTATTCTAATACAGTCACGCATGGATAATCATAAGCTTTAATTTTCTTTGTTTTACGATATCCATTAAACAACCTAACTTGTAATAGTCACACAATTGGCTAATTTAACATGATGCACTTTTTTGTATTTTTTTCTGTTTCAAGCTGATGTTGAGCAGTCTTCTCTGACATGTCAATTGAAAGGCTTTAGTGCCAGTTCAACTCTCGCTGTGGTAGGACAATGACCACAGATCCTCATCATATTCCTGGTGATCTTTTCAATTCCCACTGAGTAGTTAACTTAGAAATAACAGTTCTGGTCCTTATATCTGTCTCTAATTATGCATCCTGACTGATTACTTCTTGAAGATAGTTGCACTTTCCAATTTATTACAAGCCGGTTCTGTGATGTTTAGCTTCTGTGCTACACTTGTTTTAGACCACATGTCATAATGTTTCTCTTACTACTCCCTTAGTTTTTAAACTTCTATTCAACCTATTATTCAAATCGACTACTCACACTTTTATTTTTCTATTTCCATTCAACTTACAAATTGAAGTTTGTTGCCTGTGTGCCCATATTGTACTTTTTGGAGGTATAACATACAGTATAGACACGCGCTCAAACACATTTCTGAAATCTGGAAATCACCTCGTCACTTAACTTGCCATAATGATAATAACCGCACTTTTGAAGTGTAGGAGGTACAAGAGCGCCTTGTTCTTATTGTCAGCACTACTCAATGTATACATATGCCACATCAAATGTATGGGTGCTATTGCTTTTCCGTTGGTTATTGCCGTGAACTCAGCTCAGCCTATCTGGCAGTGCCGAACATATCTGGATTATTGTATAGCAGCAGAGGATTACCAACATATTGATTCCGAACTCGCTGCAGACGTGTACGTTCACAGACGTACAAAGCTAAGCCAGAAGTTAGTAGCTCTCATTGATCAGTCACGAGAATGAAACGCACGCGTTCTGTGTTTCTGTGCATGGGTGTGTATGGTCGCGTGTGTTTTATGTGTGTCAGTAAAATTTTGGTCAATGCTGTTGTGTACGCGTATACTCATTGTGGTGTCACCAGACCTGACAAGAGTGCAGTGCAGGCAATGCTGACATACACACGCGTTACTAAAGACTGAGAGGTTAGTGGCACAGCTACAGATGATTGTTTTAGTTAATTGAACACTTCAGAATTTCAATATTATATATATTATTTAGATGCAGGTCCTCCAGCGTAGTCCATATCTGTCGCGATATCTACACTATCCACCTACTTATAACTCAGACATTTAGAACCTTCTTGGAGACGCTATGTCTTATTCAGCCTTTATTTTATCCGCATTTTTTGTGTAGGTGTCTTTCTCACCGCAATTTTGGGATGCATGCACTGGCGGCAGACGCAAGATATGACATACAACCAGTCGAACTCTTGAAGCAGTGAAGTGAAATGCGATGCTGGGTGAGGAATCGATGCCGCCTCCACGCGAGGGGTGTGTGGTTGGGGTGATGTCGCCTCCCGAGCTGGAGAGGTGTCGAGAATGCCGCCGACAAAAAACACATCGCCCTCGCTCAGCTACGGACCAGGCGCTACCCCTCCTCCTCTCCTCCTTACTTCTCCTAATTGGCGATCCGGGATCATATGTGCCGGCCTATTCGGCCGTACCCCGCAGGAACTGAAGGATATTCTCATTCGAGAGGTTGTTGTTGTTGTTTACCCGGCCACTTTCGGAGGATGGGGGGGCGCAGCGCAGGGACGCCGAGTCCCAGCAGCCAGGCAACACCCCACGGCCGTCTCCAAAGGTCAAGGAGGCTCACCCTCTAACCAAAAAAGACTGCTTGAGGTGGGAATCATCGAAGTGCGTATTTCTTGCTTGCCTCCATCTGGTGATCCATCGTCTCTTGTTTACTACCACATTTTAGGCATAAAGGATTTCTTTCTTTCGTAATCAGTGTCGACCTTAAAAGGTAGCTGTGTGTCGTCCGTAGATGCGCTAATATTGTTCTTCCCTTTCATGTCATTCTTCTTTCTAGATCGTTCCTTTTGGTGGCTTTCCATTTGTCGTATATTGGATGCCCACGTTTTCCTTCCATTTTCCCTTCACATGTCGCTGTTAGCACTGCTTTGCCTTTTTGAGATCTATTGATACAGTCGTCTGTTCCATGCCCGCTGCATCTTTCGCCAGTTGGTCTGCTTCTTCGTTTACTATTGTGCCTAAGTGGCTAGGGATCCACTGAAACTGGATATTGTCTTTATTTTTCTATTGTAACCTATGAAGGTTGCCTCATATTGTATCTCTATTGGATACTCCCCCTCCCTTCACTGCCTATCGCCACCGCATTGGCATCTCTGGTTCCCCTCTTTGGCCTTTCTGCCTCCAGTCCCAGGTTGATCTTTCTCACCTCTTTCTATTTTGTCCCTCACACCTCAATGACCGCCTTTCCATCCTCGGTGACAACCCATCTCTCGGGATCATTGCAGACGGGGCCAGGGCGCTGACTTTCATCGGGGAGATCGGGGTGCTGACCTGGAATGAAGAAGAAGATGTCATCGCTTAAAACAATTGGCGAGACATTACATTTCTGCCGGTCCCTTATAACTGGGGTTCTACTAGCTGCAACTTGCTCTGCAACTAGTTTTCAGCGTCGTTTTACGCCTGTGATCAAACTGCTGTATCTTTATCTTATGTCCCCGTCTGCTAGAAGAGAACTCGTGTCCATAGTGTCGGTAGTGAGATTTTTGCGCTATGTCCTGGGTTGAGTCCCTTTACTGCGGATAAGTTAAGACAACCAGTAAGAAAAAGTATTTCACAGGTTGCCAACATTATGACAGTGCCAGCCAGCAAATGTTTTGCTCTAGATATATTGTTTGCAAATAGCCCGGGATGACACGCATAAGTCGTCGTAATGAAATGAATAGTTTTTTTAATGAAATATTGAGTTGTTGTACTCAGAGCTTTAACTTTTGTAATTACAGACAAAAACCAGAGATAAACTCGCTAAAATAGTACTTGAACTGTACCTAAAACTAGTAGTAAAATAAAAATCCTCTTCACTCACAAGTGTGCTTTTGTGTTTTTGGCCAAACGAAAACCATTCTCAGTCTGTGAGAAAACTTTTGACAGTTGACGAGACTCTGTCCATCAAAAACACCAAGTCCAGTTAGTGCGTGAGTAGAGGGATTTTGATTATTTTTATATAGTCACAGGTTTCATTTCACTGAATTTCTGTCGATACCATGGAGTAGGGAACACACTACTCTTTTGGGTGTATAACTCGCGAACGGAACATTGTAGAGGGTTGCAAAGGGTCTCAAATGAACCGGCGTTTCACTGGGGGTAACATAAGTCCATTAAAGGTGCATAATTACTAAAAAATGTGTTTAAACCAGGTGAAAACATGCGATGTTTTAAAAAACACTACGGTTTTATTTTACTACTAATAAATTTGAGAGCAGTATATACATCGGAAGTTATAAGTAATATTGGTTTCATTTCAAGAGGTCTCTTTTACTATAGTTTATTTATGACTAGGCAGGGTTTAAGACCATTAGCCCCCCTTGGGATGGTCCCAATTTGATCGAAAGAAAGTATTTCCCTACTGAATCATCATAATAATTATTTTACTTAAAAGTTTGGTTGTTTCCTGATATTTTATTGCCTTATGTATCCCCCGAGCGAAGCCGGGTACCTCCGCTAGTTACTCAATAAGTGTTACATATTTCCATTTGTCTCTAAATTAAAAAAAACACTTAGATGAAAATAATTGTTTGTCAATATTTCAATCTATGTACTACTATTACTTCACAATAATATCATCAATAGTAAGTAGTAGGTTCAGAAAATCTTGAAAAATACACATCATATCACGAATCAGTGAAAACGTAGTTTACTGTTAGAAAACTATCTACTCGACGATCCATCTTGGCGATTAAGCACATAAGCAACCACGTACCATGCTTTTTAAGAAATATATGTGGATGTAAAAAATGACGAATGTTTATTTTCATTGTACGTCACAATTATGTTTGCGTTAAAAACAAAACACATTATAAAGATTATTCGAAGAAATGTAGCATAAATTATTCTCTATTTCATTAGAAAAATCTATAAATTATAATCTTTCTAATGATGAATTAGTCCCTCCAATTTAGTTACCTAAAACAAAATCATATAAAATGATTTGTGGTAAAAAAGTTCTTGTAAAATGCGGTGGAGTGAATGTATACTCTATGGTCAATACCATATGTTTCTAAACGCTGTTTGTGTTGTTTGTTATGAAACAAGTAGTCAGACTTTTCTTTACAGTAAATACCAGTTGTATTTATCTGACAAGAATTGACGAAAACGCTTGTCCAAAATACTTTTCAAAAGGTCTTGTGTAGTTTATAAAATAATCTCAAAGGAAAGTGTGTTTAAAACTGCGTTTGAGTGTCAAAACAAAAGATAAAATAGTGAATGTCATACAATGTACCATTTGATATGGTTTTATAAACTGCAGATCAAATAATATGAATGCTTCGAGATTCATTCATAACTTTTGGATCTATCTTGACCGATTTTTGATGTGTCGTTAGAGGACATAAATAGCGGGTGCACTGTAAAGAGAGCAATTTTTGTAACAATTCACCACGTTAGATAATGTTAATTTTGATTCTGTTAAAAATGTACCAGCATAATTATCACTGCATTGGTGATGCGTAAAACCGGTTTGCTTTTTGTAGAAAGATAATAAATAGTCTTAACTTAATTTAGAAATTTATAGTCCTTACACTACCAAAATAAGTCGAAAATATAAGAAAAATGCTACTGTATGTCACTACCAACAATTATTTCTCTACTTCAGTTTATTTTTTATGGGAATATTAAGTTTCATGTAGTTTACACAAATTCGGTAACCCGAATAAAATATTTTCAGTTCAGTAATCTTGCAAAGTATGAAATGTATGCCAATGTTTCTGTTTTGTAGGTAAAACTTTACCATTAGTCAAATAAAGTTTATTTATTGTTTGTTAACCGAAACTTTCTAAATGTTCTGTTTGATGCAGAGCTTTGGAAACTGTTTGTGCTTATTTGTAAAATAGTGTGACATGTTTGCTAAAATGAGTATTTGTTAACTAATTACACATAGAGTACTGATCTACGGTAACACACGGTAACTACCGCGAATGTCTGTAAAAGTTATGCAAACTGTGCTTGTGTAAACTGTTGCTTGTTATATTACCCTATCGCTGCTTTATTGGGCAGGCTTCTGGGCGTTCCTCTGGTTTGTGGGTTTCTGCTATTTGACCAACAAATGGAGCAATACGCCAAACAGCTGGCTGCTCGTGACGATGGGTGTTGGGAGCTGGCAGTTCAACGACGTCCAAGGAGCCATTGCTTTCACCTTCTTCTCCATTCCTGTCTGGGTGAGTTACTTTTCTGTTCCAGTTAACTACTTACGGAAATATAGTAAAGTACAGTAATTTTAAGGTATGTTGCACAATTGTACTGAGTAGTACTTTTTTAGCCAGTAAACATAGCATAATTTATGTTAAACACTAAGCAAAGTCAACTTTTTGATATGGTTAGCCCATATTATTAAACGCGTCCGCTAGCTCGGACTGTAACTAAATAAATATCACATGCAATAAATGTTCAAATGGAATGCTGTCACCATTTCCATGGAAGCATATAGTTTTTCTTTTTTATTAGAAACAATATCCAAATTGGCTTATTTATTTAATACCTGGGATACCCGGCGTTTCCCGGGAGGAAATGAAAGCTTCTTGTCTAATAATTGTGCAAATCAATCTGCCTTTGGCGGTGTACCCACGTCTTATACGGGGGGAAAACAATCATGCATTAAAGTGCTACTCGTTAGCATCAATCAACATTACAATTTATTATCTAACATCAAACAAACAAACTTAACTTATTGAAAAAAATAGCTGTCAGATTCATTTCGTCCTTGAGAGACTTATTCTGTAGCATATTGATGTAGCATTACAGTAATCGCCTATTACATAATTCAAATATGGTATTCTGTAGTATATTGCTTTAGCATTGCTTCATTGAGAAAAAGTTAACAAAATAATCAATAAATCAATAATGGGGAATACAATATGATTGATTAGTGGTGACTTCACTGCGAGGTGAGGTGTTCTTTAACTCCTTGAATTTTCATTGAGATCACATATCAAAAACAGGTATAAAATTGCGTAAAGGTTTGGTAGTCTTAAAATGGGTATAAAAGTACAATAAAAACGGAATATATAATTGTGGCCCTCATATGGGTGAAAATTAATCAAAATTTCAGCTCTCTTAGAATGATGGTCTACGAGGAGATAGCACACATACACACAGACAGACCCACATTTAGTTTATTTTTGCAATCTCTTCGTGTTATCACAGTCCGAGGATAATTTAATTATAACTACCATATAAGGTTTCTCAAAGTAACTTACATATTTTAATTTTATTTATATCGATCAGATTTCATCCGACCCTGCTGAAATTTGAATAAATGAGAGTCAGAATCCTCATAATTGTTTAACCTATTATTGAAATTGACTGACTATTTCCATGTTTCTACTAAATGAGCAAAATGACTGCGTTTCCAAGAAATTTTCCTCAATACAATGAAATCACAACTCGATATGTGAATCTCATGCATTTAAATGCAACCTCATACGGCAGGCTAAATCAAAGTGTCATCGTACAATGTCTCAAAAGGTAGTACGAAGTTTCACCTTTCGATCATCGATGATTACGTGCCCCCACATTCAACATTCACACAAGGTCTGCGAGCGTGGTGGTCACGTAATCGGCCCATTTTGTCACAGCTATAGCGACCGATAAACATCTGATCCTAAAATTTCGTACTTGTCTATAAACTAATGAGGTGGCGCGCCATATGGTTGGAAAAGTAACGATCTATTTTGGAGCGCCTCAATCTCTTGGAACACCATTAACACACCGTTCCGCGCAACATGTTAAGGTAGCGCTGACCATTCACAGTTTCAGCATACAAAATCGGTCTTATGAAGCGGCTTATGTGCATTCACATTTCATTCTTTATAAACCGCATTGTTCAATTTTTTCATGCTCGTTACATTTGGCATAGCAGAACGAAAAATGAATAAACTTGCAGAACGGAGAAGATTCCATCTCCCTCCCACGTTCAAAGGACCAAGATCAATGAGGCAGTGATAGCGCAGCTTGTAGAGTCGACAGAGCAAAATCGCACCATTACTTCCAGGCAATTCCCTGAAAATGCAAACAATGTTCAATTGTTCTTGAAGTCGGAATACACCCGGAAACATTGCGCTTACTGAGAACATTTTGTCTCGGCAGTCAGTCAGCAAGCACTAAGTTACTTCGACAAATGCGGCTACAATCTGTACGAGACAATGCCCTCTCACAAAAGCATGCACGCCAAAGTATTGTTTGACAATTCATGCGGAGTTTTTCAGCCCTTCTTGATGTTTCAATATATACAAGCATTACGTACCTATTCACCGTCGTGATAGTAATTCAAATGACTTCTAACTGTGCTTAAGATCGACAGATTTGACGCCCCGTACTCCTGTGGAATACCGTTTCAATGTGATAAAACCATCATCCTGAAGCTGTTTTGACATTAAGTCCTCACAATGATGCACAAAGCTGTAGACCGCTGACCAAACATTGACAGCCTACGAAAACACCTATCTTCTTTTACTTATCCTCGCATCGAGATGTTAACGATTTGGCGGTAATGTTAATGATTCATGTACAGCATCACAGCGTCAAAAATATTCTTTCATTGCACTCAAAATAATCAACGTATCTGACAAAGTCAGTTCCGTAAAATGCAAAACAAACATATTAAATTCACCTGTTAAATTATTTTTCACTATGAATAGTGACACTGATAACAGTGTCAATGATGCATCATTGAAACGTATTTTTTCACGATCATATGTCTGACTTTGTTTAGGTCGGCCTGACCTACTTCGCCTACATGCATTTCCGGGAAGGCACCCATGGCCTGTTCGCCTCTGCCGGTGACGTCATCGACCACCAAGTCACCGGTGGTCTGCCCTATCAGCCCTATCCGGACAATCCGGGGTCTGGCACCTTGCCCTCATCCGGATATCAGCAGCAACAACCGAAGCGACAAGAACCTCCTCCGGCTTCCAGTCAGTACCAGGATCCTCTCTACTGAACGCCGGGTTAATGTTTATAGTTTACTCAGGCAACCCGATGGATGCCACACAAACAATAATAGTCTATTACTACTTTTTTCTAACTGACGAACCTATCTACTGATTTCAAGAAAGATTTGAGTGTAGCTCCGCAATTATTCCATCTGCCGTCTTCCTTCGTTTATCTTTTCCTACTGGTAATGCTGACTGGAAACGAAATGTTGCGCCTCTCTGTATACACACGATTGTGCAATAATTGTGGCATAATACTGTTCCTATTTGTTTTCCTTTATCTGGTGCTAATTTATCGAGAGTGTTGACAGTGCAACAGAACATTTGTGCGCTAATCGTCTTATCCAGATCATGGAAGATATGAACGAATAAAATTTATTACAAGTGGTTTTTCATATACAGTACAGCATATGCTAACGTTTTCTTTCTATAGTGCACTCAAGCATCAAACGCCTACCTTGGATTAAAATTTCTCTATTGGAGAAATCAGCTCAACTGAAATCTGCAGTTCAATAGAGGACTAAATAGAGTTGTATCCTCATTGCGACATTCCATAAACAAAATTCCCAAACAGCAGTGCTCTACAGCATTTACTGTACTATTTCAAAACACTTTTGATACCATGCGGCCATGCAACCGTAACAATTATTATACTTAAATGATATGTAACTCAATTTTATCAATATGTTTTACTCTGAATGGTATATCTGTCTCACACTCTAGGCTAACTCCTCCAAACAGCCTACATCTCTATTAAGTCGTTAATTCACCATAACCCAAAGCAAAGCTATATTACCCTTCAGAAATATCGGCACTCAATTGCCCTCTATATAGAAGAAGGAAGGTGGCCTAGAGCGTCGGTTCCCCATACCACTACCCTGATATTTTTAATCACAACATTTTGAATAATCATCTGCAACTAGTTGTATTGTGTAATGAAAAATAATATATATTTTCGGGAAGTTTCTGACATTTCTATCCATTAAAATGTCACTTTAATTATTTTATGGAAGAGAATCAAACACGAAAGATGCAGGCAAATCTCTGAATGAATAAAATAACAAATAAAAAGTTATATCTATAGTAGAACAGATCGCAGTGGCTTGTGAAAACAGTATTCTCCCACGGCTGACATAATACGCAAAGCTCCATATAGTCTTATTCGCTCGAGCTCAGACATCAATTTCTGCTCGGTTTCTTGGCCATGAATCTGGCGAACCGTTATTGGAATAAATAATTGATACCACAGATATCAAACAGAATGGTAAGTTCACAAAGAAATACTACCTCAACATTTTTCACCAAATTCTCCTTGTTTTGATGATAGTGTTTCCAATATTTAATACAGGAATGGCTTTGTTTATAAAACGAAGCAGTATTCCTCTCTTAACAGTAAGGAAAAGTTCACATGAATTCTATCACGTTGTAAAATTTTAGAGAGGCCATTATCACATAGAAGGCGTAGAGCGCGAAGAGTACAACGGAGCACGTAATTTTGGGTATGCGTGGTCCACCCAGCTCGCAGAGGCCCAAGCTGGGGATGAAGTGTCGCAGAACGAATAGACCCATAGCGCAGAGGGCAGTGACCGTGAAGATAATGACTCCGAAGGCGAGATCTCCGGCCGGCATTCTAAAGGATTTACCCTGAAAACAAAAAAAATAGGTACACTAGTGACTCGAATTCAGTCAATATGGTTTTGCAGCAGGCGCTTGCGGTTACTGTGGAGTTTGATTCATAATATGCGAGCGCTCTTTAAATAGCTGTGTTCTATTTAAGTAGATTGTTAAATTACTAATGTATTTAAGGCAAACAACGAATCGTCTTATGCCGTTAGATTTCGACAGTGTATGAATTCACAGTCTGGCAGAGCCTACTTTGGTTAATTTTTTTTCTAACGTTGAGACAGTGACTGTTTTTAAATAAATGTTTTGCCTGCGTTATTATCTGGTATTTTTTCTAAATCTACGAATATTCATATTGTCTTTATATACTACTACTTAGTAGTACAGTGTGCCTAGTAAAAAAGTACAATTTTAGAAATTTGGTTAATAAAAATGTGTATTACAAAATATTTGCAAATGTTACGAATTGCAAGGTATTACAAATGTCCAAATATTCAATATTCGAAATGAACACCTGTCAATCAATCACATGAAGACTTATCACGCGCGCATAAGACATGGCACTTTTTATTTGTTTAGATTTATAAAAGTTCCTGTTTTTTCACTGGGTACCCTATAGAAGTAGGTATGTAGTCTTAATTTTTTAATCAACTTGAAAACTTCATTCTGCTGGCAAATAATCTCGAATCTATTCATATAACATTTTCACTATTTTGAAGTTCGTGACGTCATTTGACGTATGATCTTGAACTAGCAATGTATCTATCGGTGTTAACATCCCCACTACGCGACAGTAAGCATCGCACGCAGCCTCCACAGCAACACTAATGGACTAAAAATACTTTTAAGAATGCGTTGCCCAGGTACTTTGTTCGTCCAATAAGCACTGGCGATGAACCAGGGTAGACCGAGTCCGACAAAGACAATGACCGAATTACTGCCGGTCACATTGCCGATGGCATTGTCGGCGGTTTTGTCGAAGCGGGCGGCGAGGAGACTGCCGAAGAGGTCTGGAAGGCTGGTCCCGGCCGCTACGAGAGTGATCGCGGCGACTGACTTCCTGATGTTGAGTAGACAGCCGAAAATGGTGGCCATGTCACCGATGATGGTCGTCAGCACCCCAATCACGGTCAGGGAGATGAAATAGGTGGCCCAGCCGCCCAGATAGCGGGGTGGAGGGACTAGCGCAAAGGCCACCTGTGCCAAAGTCGCAAACAAAAGGATTAAAAAACAATTTGTTCAGTTATTTTTTAATCAGTTACCCTTGCCAAAATAATTTATAAGTAATATTAAATTATTAGATGAAAGCTTCAGTTACATTACAAATCTCAAACATATTACTGAACATCGCTTTATTCCCTATTTTTAGGTTTAGACATACAGTATTTTTATATTATCCTAAAGTTAGATCTTTTTTATAAAATTGATAAACCATGAAGGAAAATGTCGATATAGTCTTTAAAGGTCAATAAAGGCTGGATCCGGGACTAGTAAAACTATATTCTACCGATATTCTAATATACCCTGGACTGGATATAATACAGAAAAACCCTTTGGGGAACCGTAAGGTTGTTTGGAAAATGTGTATGTTTTGTTGCTCTAGATACATTGGAGAGGAGACCATTGAAACATTTGATAACCTGTTGATACTTATAGTCTCAAACGACTTTGGTTTAGGTAAATTACGTTCTAGTCTGAGATTGTATATAAGTTCATAGTGTTCAGTGAATTTGAACCAACAAATTCCATCAATCCACAAGCACTTGCCCGATGATTCTGAGAAAGTGTAGAAAATAAGTATTTTTGCAATTCAGTCTGCACTTCTGGTAGATAACCCAATCTCATTCGATCTTTTCGGCAATGCTTTTTTGTACCGCGAAACTTTCAGAAGTGCATTTCCTTTCATTAACGGATTGATGATAAACGATGTTGGGGTGTCCTCCAGTTAGAAGAGTCATCTATTGTAAGTGTAGTATTTCTTTCCATGTCATCTTTATGTCAAATATAGGGTGTCTAAAAAAATTGCCGTTTTTAAATTCCAAAATAGCCAAAGAGTTATTATTATATGAAGTGTACATTAGGCGGGTTTTACCTAATACAAATATTGCTAAAATATAACTACTTGATAAGTGTTATGATTTAAGAGTAACTATTTCGATGTTAAGAAGCACTAGTTATTATTTTCATCATTTTCATTACTTGTTAATCATGGAATACGTACAGCCAGATCATGTTAATTTTTATATTAACTATGGTGCGTAATGGTAAAAAAGCTAGCGAAATAGATGAATTACTATCCAATGCCTGGGGTCAACAGAATGTGATACATGAACGGCGGATACGACAATTAGTGTCTGAATTTAAAGAGGAAGACAGGACCAGTTGTAAGCGGCAAGAAGGCTCAGGTCGTCCCAGAGTCTCCAGAACACCTGACAACATTCATCAAGTCCAGGAGCTTATTGAAGAAGATCCAAGTGTATCATTGGTTGCAATTTCTGAAATAACTGGTATTCACAAGTCTTCTCTAGAGCGCATTCTGACAAAGGATCTCCACAAGAAGAGCGTGTATGCAAGATAGGTACCATATTCCTTAACCCTATTATCGTGCGATGTCATTTCTCAATTGATACCTCCTATTCTCATAAATTCGCTTTATTTTTATGGCCGAAATGTATATAACTTGTTCATTTTATCTGGTGTATATTCCAATTGATATATCCTATATATCTCTAGAAGTATTATGTATTTTTAAATCTATAAATATCTATTATTATGTTTTTATTATTCTGAATTTCGGTATCCAAAAATACAAATATGTCTATTTAAACAGGAATTTGTTAACGAATTTTGTTAAAAATGGGTTTAACAGTTGCGGAACATAATAATATGAAAAGTCCCTGAACCTCATGTTGCAGTGTCTTTTATTTAAAAATACGCCAGTAAAAACAAAAGAGCGCGGGCCGATTCGCCCCCCCCCCGGGTAGGATAGGGTTAATCCCCCCGTCCCGGGGTTAACTCTTGTCTCCGACCCGTCATTCAAACACACCAAGTCATTATTTCTCCATCCACTCCTCGATATCATCCTCAAGCTCTTCAGACGGTTGGTTCGGATCCCAGAGTGGCGAATGTCCATTGAGGTCTTCCCAAATGAAGTGGTTCCTAGAAACCACCAGACTGGAGGGATTGCAGCGGGTAGCTTAGTCACCTTGCCCAGCTTCCCTCCTCGGGGGGCATACACATTTACCAATGTGAATCTGCCCCGGGTCTCTATAGTTGTATCCAAAAGACTTTGATAGCTACAGCTCACAAGCAAACCGAAACTAATGAAATCGAAATTACAGCTTTTTTAAACCGCGTTCCGGCTAGTTATATTATATAAGTCTTTGGTTGTATCTCTACCGCCAGGGACTCTAGCCTCCCTTCCTCTTCACCCTCCCGTACTGCAGCCACTTCGCGGAAGGGGGAACTCTTTTTGGAATTTAGTTCACAAGGGATGTATAAATATGTGTAAAAACTACCTGCTTACTGGCCGTTAATATTTGGTCAAATAATATTCGTCAAATTTTTCTTTATATTTTTTGTTTTCTTTATTTTCTAATATTATTTAATGTTTGATTCCAGATCAGACAAGTTTCTTCTATTACTTTATTTTTTGTTACTTGCTTGATTTGAATTATTTCTTAGATTTCTATTACGGGTTCTTTGAGTAAGAATTATGTCCTGAACAATAATCCTATTCGTACAGCTTGTCATTGAGGCATTATGAATGGCTTTACTGTGTGTTATTCAAGATTGTCACAGTTTAGCCTGATAAGAACTTTTAGTTTTTAGTGTCTACATTATTTGTGCAATTGATCTGTGTGATATAGGATTGGCTTATCTATTATCATTTTTACAGTCTGTTTTGTATGTTTTGTAATTTTGACATCCCTATGTCATATTTTTTATCATAAATATCATTTCAATTCCATAGATTAATTTTGAAAATGACAAACATGTATATAAATATAATTAATTATTTTATTTTGAGCATGGAATTTCTAAGGACATAATTGGTTGGAATATGTTTACTGAGCTCTCTAATAATATGGTTGAGGTGGTATTCCCAATTTAGATCATTTCTTATATTGACTTTGGATCAGGTTGGTTCTCATATCTTCCAATCTATACTCAAACGATCTGCTTGGTATAGTCAATATAGCAGGTCACGCGTGAAGTTCAAGCGTGACTGTGAAAAGTTTGGTTGAAAAAAAAATTCTGAGATTGAAAACTGGTCATTGCTAGATTGCGTTATTCTAGCTAAAGAGCTTGAATTGGCGAACGTTGAAGCACTGTTGAGCAATTACGCAACCTTGCCCTTGTCAACAGCTTTGGTGGAACGTTCATGTATCTTACTTCGTCCGGGCCCGTAGCCAGATTCACAATTGTGGGGGGCATACGAGTCTTTTGGGGGGACATAGATACAGAGGGGTGGGAGGGATTTAAAATGGGGGCGGAACAAAATGCATCCACGAGTATGGGGTAGGTCTGCAGACTCAGGCACTTTATATCACTCACTTGTGACCTATTTAATCAATTGCTATAATGTAATTGCCTGACTGGGTATTGGAAATACAAATAGAACTCCTATGATAATTGAATATATATCTGTAACATTCTATTTCAGAAAAATAAAATTATTTTTTAGAGAGTGTAACTCTTTCTTTAGCCTAAAAACCGCTAACTTAGTAACGTTTGAGGAGTTTTGGCCATACCCAATTTGAAACATTGGTATAACAATGATGAAACAACGTAGCTTTATTGGGTGCAAAAATAAATTAAAAGCAGGAC
>JAUYWV010138036.1:0-10736 GCA_032274565.1 Nematoplana nigrocapitula
TTTCATGTAGTTTTGCCTCTTTGAAATTACGTGAATTTGCATTGAAATCAATAGTAAACCATTTTTTCTACCACCCAAAGAAAACGAAACAACGGGGAATTCCCGGCAGAGCGACGTCTAGATAATCTATTTAAAGTCTTTGGTTAAAGTCGACCTCATCAGCGTAGTTGAGACAGTTGGCCCAAGCGATAGCTTCCAAGTGAGTGAAGCTACTCAGCGTCTTGCTTGGCGCAAGGCTGCTTGATAGCATGGTTAGAATACACACAGAAGACAGCACAAGAGAATGAATGATGGAATGGTCGAATTTGAGATTTGTTTTATAGATGAGGGGCAGCGCACAGTATTAGTGAATGAACGGGGAGGGGGGAATTTGAGTTTTGTTTATAGATGAGGGATCTAATTATACACGTTTGGAATTCTAGGGGATATATGTGTTTGAGTTTTATTTATAGTTGGAGTAATTATATTGATGCAGGATTTAAAAATTTCCGGTTATTTTATTACCATTTGATCAGTATTGAGAACGCCATTCTTAAACAATCACCCCAAATTCATCATCTTCGAATATAGATGCCGCCATCTTTGAATATAATTTTACATACAATATCCCTGTGACCTTGCACTACTTAAAACGTCACTATAGCGTATTTGAATATAGAAGACGATGCGGCTCCTCAAGAGTTTTCCAACGATACCATTCACGACCACATACGACTTTAAAAAAGCGGGAGATTCAAATTTCGGCAGCCAAATCAAAATTTCGCGTGAATAGCAGAGGGGGTCTGACGTCATCCGTGGACGTGACCAATATCTACTTATGACGTACTGCGCTCTGATTGACTGACCTCCTTGTCGATTGAACACGTACTACGCTCTGATTGGCTGACATATGACTCGTCTTAGCATCCAGGTTTCCTGGGAAGAAAAGAACGCTTCTGCTACTACTTTTGGCCATGCAGATTCTATTCCTAATCTTTTCTGAGCAGTCTCTATTGACAACCGTTGTTACCAAAGAAACTTTGTGTTTCATCAGCTCAATCATTTCATATTCCAGTAGTATTCTTGCTTTCCTATCAGTCCGTCCTGCTATCATCACTTCTGTCTTCTTTGCGTTAATGGCCATGCATTTTAGACGCCTTACTCTCTTGTACTAGATTGGGGCTATTTTTCGTGGTAGTTACTTATAAGTGTGGTCTCCGCATCTACATTTCTACTGCTTTTGATGTTTCTGCCTCCAACAACCACTCCTTCTTGGGTCCCTTCCAAAATTCTCCTCATGATGTAGAGATTGAATTTTGTTGGCTAAATGTTGCAGCATTTCCATGTACCTCTCCATCGCACTGCTGCTTTGTTGTAAAGGCGCATTTTGGATCAAGCAGTAAGCGGATAAGTGTTAGGGGATATGGTGCTTGTTTGAGAAAAACATTCCACTTTCAACGGTTTTCAGATTGATTGATTCGAAACCAATGCAACAAAGACAAAAAGTAAGCAGTTAAGGAGAAGCAAAATTATTTAATTAAACTGGATAAAAATAAGAGTAAACAACTAAAGATTTTTTTATTTTTTGCCTAACAAGACATTTTTGTTGGTTTTGGTTAAAATAAATGTTTTACATATAGGTAAAATTCCCAATTAAGGAAAATATATTAAAACTGGTCAAAGTTCCAAAGGTCACCTTTCATTTTAAATACCAATCAAATAATGAATTAGGTAATGTACAAGAAGAATTTTTAATTTAAAAGATAGTGTGAAGACAAAAACACCCTGCCCCGTTGCAGTTGTAGTCTGCAACAATGATATGAAGCCAAGATTGTGTAAATATCGGTGAGAGTCTGTCTGATTGAATGACGTGACACAGTTGCAGATTACAATTGAAAAAGCGCTTCACACTAGAGGAATCAAAATATCTTTTCAAGAAATGGTCAGGCGAGAACCGCAGAAGTTCACTATATGACCTGTAGCAAGGAAAATTCGAATAATATTTTTTATTATTCTATTCAATTAGTGCCTTTGTTAAAGCCTTAATATCCTGTTTTAGGCGTGTGTTGCAGTAATTATTGTTTTAAAGATCAGCTTTTAGAAGTTAAGTTATTGTGTTATTTTTATCTGTTTTATTAATTTCCATTGCCCTTATAAAAGTGTCCTAATTGATGCGTGCTATGTGTACATATATCAGCACACTCACTGGCTAATTGAGATTTAAATTTCTGCTTCTTCCACTTTTATAGCCGAGCGTCTAGACCTCGAGTACATGTCGAGCAGATGATCGCCTGCTTTGAGCAGTCCACCTTTAATGTTGAGGAAAACAGGAATATCCTGGATTCACTGTGGGACATGTTTGCAGTGATGATGGATAGATTGTGTGCATCGAAACAACGTAAAATGACGGACTTTTACAAGCCTGATTAATCGTAAAGGTTACTTGTTTATATTTCGTAGTGTTTTAGCAAGATGGACTTTCTCCATTTACTAATGTAGACTGGATGGAAGTTACAATGGCTCTGGGAAATGTTGTATACAAGTGAAGATGCTGGTTTGTCCGTTAGTAGTATGTGAATAGACACTTACTTATATATATGATATTGTATTTAATTGCCAGAGAAATAATATTTCATTTGTCCGGAAAATTCGGTTATCCGGAATTGTTTCTGGGAACCAAAGTGTCCGGATTAACTAGACTTCAGTGTATATATCGATAGATTGTCTGATGAAAATAATTGATACTATTTATATTCCTCTTTACAGGACCGACTCTATTTCGTTATGGAGTACGTGAACGGAGGCGATCTGATGTATCGTATCCAACAGGAGGGCAAATTCAAGGAGCCGGTTGCAGTGTAAGTTGTTTTGATTTGACCGTATTCTTTGGCCAACTATACCTCTTGTTAGAACACATATGGTGCGAGAACATCGTTACATATGAGCGAATGTCTGCTAACTTCAAATATTTAATCAGCAAACCAATCAGGACGTGGGAATTCGCAAATCATGAATTCTAGACTCATCTACAGTATTATAGCAGCCTATTTATAAACTCACTTTGACCAGGACTTGACAAATTTATTGCAGCAGCCAATGTTTTAACGCGGTGAGCACAGCACGTAGGTGGCTAGAAAAAAAAGAAATCTGTGGAATTAGAGGAAATACCTTCAACTGGTTTATTACGTATTTACAAAATAGAATGCAAATTACAGAAGTAAATGAAATCTTGTCTAATGAAAATACTGTACCAGGGGGTCTGCCTCAAGGAAGGAAAATTTCACCAATCTTACATTTCATATATGTAAATGATATAATTTACTATAATAAAGAAAGAAAAGGTAAACTCACTTTATTTGCAGATGACACTATAGCCTGACAATTTTTCATCAAAATATTTCAGAACTACAGTATTTAAAATAGCCATTTTGGAACTGTCCCAATTAAACATAAGGATTGAAGCTCACATAATGTCAATAAATATATCTTTTACACAATGCATTGTATTCAGAAATAAAAATTAATAAACGATATTTGTAAAACGAGACACTTGTACAATAAGCAGGATCTAACATGGACTGTCAATATTAACAAAATAAAAACTAAGTTGTGTCAACTGGTACCAACGCTATACATAATTAGAAACAGACTTAAAGATAAAAATAAAGTATTATTATACCATAGCATAATAAATCCACACTTTTAATGTGCAGTTGAAATTTATACTAACACGACAGATGAAAACATGAAAGCTATACAAAATACCTAGAAAAAACTATTAAAATCTTTTTCTCTAAAGTAAAAAAAGAAAGTTTTTGGGATCTGTATAAAAAACACTTTATAAATAAATGAATTAGATTAACTCCAATCTTTAGTAAGCAGTTTTAAATTTTCTAAAAATATTGAATAATGTGCCAAAATCCAGAAGAGAAATGTACACAAGTCCAACTCTAATAATAATTAAAAAGCACAGATGAGAAATAGATCTAACCTTTCTATTGCAAGATTTAATCTAGAAATAGTCAAACAACATTCTTATTCAGATATAAAAATTTTGAAATCAGAATATTAAAAAGTCCTTATTTAAAAATGAAATAAAATGCATCTTTTAAAAATTAAATATTAAAGTACTGCCAGCTAGGTAGAATATTTTCTTCTCTGGCAGCCCTAGCCATATCATTGTCTTTGCTTAGTTTTGGTTATAAACAATATCAGAATCAGTTCGGTCAGGCTTTTATGTCTAGTTATTTTTTTATTTCATTGTTTCTTTTTTACTCAGTTTGAAAAGAATTGTTAATTAAGTGGGACCGTTTGTTTACTGCTTGGTTGATGTTTATACTTTCGCCCAATTTTGTTATCATTTTTGTTTTGTTGTACAGTATGTTCAATTTTTTTATTTAGATTTCATCAATGTTATTAGCTTTCTACGTTACCTCCTAATTATGATGTCCATACCGTTTTAATGTTTATTGTTAATCACCAGACCGACACCCCCCCCTTTTATTATACAATTCTCATATGTGTATATATGTCTTTGATCCCTGCCGGCAAATGAAAATTATAATAATAATAATAATAATAGATTGTAGATTGTAGATGACCATAAAATCTGCATCCTACAGGTGTCCGTATCCAGATTAAGTATTAAAAAGCTGAGTTTCATGGAAATTTAATATTGAGAAATGTTATTTTAATGCAGGTCTGTGGAAAATATACAATATCATTACTAGTGCCTGTTTTGTTCGTGGGAGCAACTTAATCTGTACGTGGTAAGTAAACTCTGGTACAACGGTAAAAGATAATATAAATCTTTGAGAAATCATTTAACGGAGAAATACAAAGTAAAAATGCAAGAAAGATGGAACAAGTTAAACAGTATTAATCTTCTGCATATAATCCGGTTTGCACAGATTACTAAAAACAGCCTCAATAATGGTATTTATAATATAGTACATGGCCAATAAAACGTTTTCGCAACGAGCGATTATTTGTCACCACAGCCGTCTTCTCGCGGCGGGGGTGTCCTACTCCGGTAGGAAACAGCTGAATTCCCTGCGATCTACGGTTTTATTTTCTCTTCCTTCTCCCCTCTCTCTTGTTCTCTCTCTCTCTCTCTTTTACTCTCTCTCTCACTCTCTTGTTCCCCTCTCTCTTCTCTTTTGTCTTCTTCTTTTCTGCTTTTTCTGTTCTGTTTCTCTCATCTCTTCTATATTTTTCTATCTTTTCTTTCTATTTGATTCTTCTTTACTCTCATCGCTCTTCTTATTTTCTCTTTCTCATCCCCCCCCCCCACAGTCTCTATTTTCCGCGAGTTCGGGGCGTCGACACGACTCTTCGACTGATAATTACAACAACGACAACAACCTAGAGTCTAACCCTCACCTCACTTTGATTACCTTATCTTTGAGCCAATAGTGTAACGTCCAGTGCCTCTACGCACACTGTGTCCTGGGGACCACTCTGAGGCGTGGTGCGAATACACGAAGTTTTGGGACTTCTTGGTTATGCTTTGGCATATGTATGGTGTTCTGGGAAAATTGGTCCTTTTCGTTAAATTGTGACCACCTTTCTGAGGGCATCGCTTGGGTGAGGGCTTGAGGGCTGGTGTTTACCTCTGTTGCATGTTAATCACACAGCCTCATCTGGGTGATGTTAAACGGTTTAGCATCCCTTCTGAGACACCTTGTATGCCCAAGTTAGTATAATATCTGCCGGTACGACCTCTCAGAGGAATCCATATCGGTGGACTCGTATCTGAGGGAACTCCGGATCCCCTGACGAGACCCGCGGAAAAACAACAACTACGTTCAACACTGCTTCTCCATTTCCTTTCGCTGAAAGGGGCAACAAACGGAACGCCGAGTGAGAGTTGAGGGACTGGGTGTCGCATAGAGAAGAGTCTTCTTCGTCGTGCGAACAGAAGGAAGGCTTATCTCCTTCTTCCCTCCCTGTGATCGACTATACTTTATCGCTCGTTCTATATCTGGAAAGTCGAATTGAAGTAAAGTGGCTTTTAATTATGCCGACAACGGCTCTCTTTTTTCCCATCTCGGAATGCGTTTGGAGGAAGTTGGACGGACGGATGAGGAGGAGCGAGGAGGTACGGGAGAGAAAGAACTCTCTGCCGCCGATTCGTACTTCTGCTTCTTCGTACTATCGTTGTCTGAGTTGCCCCAGGGTCTAATTTGGCGCGATCAACTGCTCTTTGCAGTTACCAGTGCTGCTGCCTCCGCTTCTATGACCGACGTGGTCACATCGCCCAGTCGTACTCTACATATTTCGTTGCTCCCTTCCCCACCCACCCCACTACCCGCTTCCCCTCCTCCTGTTGTCCATCCATCTCTCGAGAATTGCCTTAACTCTCGGGCTACTGGGAGTACAAGTCGCCCCTCTCACCTCCCTCCCTGCTTGCCATCGCCCTCTTCTCAGTCGTGCACAGGGGGTCAGTGCAGAAACCTGTCCTCGCCTGGGCGGGAGAAGGAACATACTTCATTCATCTTACCAGCTAGCTCTGCTCTGTGAGGTTGGCGGGGGTTGCAGGCAGAATCAGTAATTGCCACACGCCGCCGACATACAGGGTCGAGTTGAGAGCGAGGGGTACTTCAAGAAATTTCGAGTAGGGTTGAGATCTGAAGAGTGAAGTTTCACGCGCGCGCGCGCCATTGCCAAAGCTTTTATGTACTCTCCCGCCTTTTTGGAAACATAAAAAAGAATATATTTAGGGCAACACAATAGCTTTCTGTACTTTACGGAAGGTCTTTTGAATAAAACATTCCTCCTTTTCTCAGTAAGTGTATTAGCTTTAATCCTGTTTTGAAAGAATTTGAGATCGTGAAGATTCACGTGAGACTTCTTTCGAGGCCCTCCGGTAGTGTTCCATTTGTCAGACAGTTAGGTATTTTTCATTTTCTGAAAATGTAGTTCACTGCGCTTTAGCCTTTTCAGTGATGGTCATCTTCCTCGCATTGTTTGTTCCTTCTCTCCTAATTCTGATGTTCATTCAAATCTCTTCAATCCTTTCCTTCCTTTCGCAGACGCCTCTCCCTCCACTGTATCCAAAACCAATCTGTCACATCTTCTCTTCCAAAGATTAATTATATTTCCTCATTTTCCATTTTTCTAACATCTCCAGAAACACTTTTCCTTTGTAGATCGTATTGTATTCCTGATTCATTATTCGTTTATCTTCCTCTCCTGCCATATCTCACTCAGTATTCTTTTCCACAACCACAATTCAGATATTTTTACTATCTCTTTCTCTTTCATTCCGAAATTCAAACTTTCTACTTTTTTATGTCAAAATGTAGGAATGATAATTATTTTGGATCGGTATTTGACAAATGTCGGAATGTTAATAATTTTGGATCGCTATTTGACAAATGTCGGAATGTTATTACTTTTGATCGGTATTTCAAAATTATCGGAATGTTATTAATTTGGATCGGTATTTGACAAATGTCGCAATGTTATTACTTTTGGATCGGTATTTCAAAATTATCGGAATGTTAATAATTTTGGATCGGTATTTGACAAATGTCGGAATGTTATTAATTTTGGATCAGTATTTGAAAATTGTCGGAATGCTATTAATTTCGGATCGGTATTTGACAAATGTTGGAATATTATTAATTTCGGATCGGTATTTGAAAAATGTCGGAATGTTATTAATTTTGGGTCGGTATTTGAAAATGTCGCAATGTTATTATTTTAAAGTCGGTATTTTAAAAAAAATGTCGGAATGAAGAATTCCAAGATGTCTTCGTCCAGTGTCTTATGAGCACAAAACTATCTATATCTAGAAGAATGCTTTAAATGAACATTCATCTGTATACATTATATCAGCAATTATATTGTGATAAATGTATTGATTTGATATTTTTTTCCGACATTTTTCCTTCAGACATAATTAACAATCTAACATTATTATAATACTATAATTAAATCCGACATTTTTATATCCGGTAATATTTCCTGCGATATTTTATGTTTGGCATATTTCAATCCGTTGGTTTTATTGTTACGACATTTTCTACAGTCAAAACATGGATAGCTGCCAGTAGGCTACTTTGTAGTTTATCAATATCTGGTTAACGGCCTGCGCATTTTGTGCATCAACAGGAGGATGGAACGCTCGAAACGCTGCTCCTGGATTCTTTCATATTGAAGCAGTATTTCACGAGATTTAAATTGGGGGATTATGGTGCTTTAATCGTGTGGATCTCTTATCCGAACCCGTCACCAAGAATCAAGCATAAGAGTTTTCCGGATTTTTTAGATTTTTATGAGTTTTGGATGCAAAACGAACACTTTATTGAATCGTAAATATATGTAACAAAATCGTAGGGACGAGGGCTATTTCCAAAAATCTGTATTCTGTCTGAAAAGAAAAAGTTGTTGGCAATCACAACTGGAATGTTGAGTTCGACATTCAAAACAAAGGCACTGTCTCTACAAGCAATGAAAACTGCGAGGAGAATTCTAGCTGCGGAAGTTCTGGTAGGCTGGCATCGATCACCTGAGACCATCAGAGCCCACGAAATTGCCACAAGCCATTTAACGACAGGCCGGGTTACCAAACAAACTGGCCATTCGTTCCTCTTGAAATCTTGTAGACACAGGTTCGGCAAAGAAGAAACTACAACCTGCATAGAGTGCGGAGAAGCTCCGAAGACAGCGGAACATCTTTTGTGCATCTGTCCTAGATAGACCTCTCTTAGTGTGCGTTGCTTTGGTGGGCAGTCGTTCGATCTCCGTTCTGCATAATAAACTACGAATATACATACTACATAGAGTAGCGAATGCAGCAACACCGTAAGTCATAAAATCTAAAAATTGCTCATGGGCACATTTTTGTATTTCAGAACGATATTTTTATCTAAGTAATAAGATTTTGCCATTCTTGTCCGTCGCTAATATGCTATTTACACTTCTTCCTTTGACTTCTCGGCCAACTTTTTATTATGCCTCTCCCTGCTGGATGCGATGCAATATTTTCAGGTGTATTTTTCCAATTTTCCCTGTTTTTCGCTTCTATTTTCGTCACTGAAATTAATGAATGTTTTTCACCCACTTTTGTTATATAATAAAATTAAACAAGTAACTTCATGTCCACGCAAATATTCTTGTATTTATAATATCTAGATTGATATTACAGTTTACAAATGACTAATGTCACAGCAAACCAATTCTATTCTCACTCTAGGTAGAGCTGCTCAAGATCTGAATGAATGTCCTGACAATTCATCAATATTTGCCAGTTCCAGACTTGATGCAATGAATCGTAGAATTGCCTTCACAGTATTGATTCCATTCGGCGCTTTACTGATTTTCTACTCTGAAGATGAGTATACCATGCCGCGTCTTATAAACAGAAAGCACGAATTAATAATGAATTCAAATCAATTTCTTAAGTTTCAGTTAACTCATCTAACGATCTAAGCGATTTTTTTGTTTAACGTAAAGAATATTTTCATATATCAGTGCAGAGAAATGGCTTAAATTGTTGTTATTATTTTGTTATTCCTCTTTTGTGAGTCAGTAAAAACCAAAGAGGTTGGAATAAGTATACTAGAGAGGACACGTCAGTTTAAAGATAAAGGATTTCCGTGTAATTTGCTTGATTGCCCTTTCGGCCAATCAGATGCGACGATTTTTTCTGTTTTAAAAATAGTAATAGAATTTGGTAGGCATCAAACCTATTTGGTAGGCATGCAGGTTAGTGATTAATTTTCCAATACAATGATAGAACACATTCTCGTTTTATTTTGTCTGTCGGTAGTTTATAGCACTACTGTAGTTGCCATGTTTGCAAAACATAACCGAAAATAGATATTAACCCTTCTACAATTTTTGCATACCAAACATCCCCAAACCGAAATTACATGTTTTGGCGAGCGTGTCTACTCTAGTTGGAGTATTCACACCTCTTTGGTGAAAATGCAGGAAATAATGCAAAAAGCACATTTGTTTGGAGAAACTCTTCGCAACTCGTGGCATTTACGATTTTATGGAACTTCTTGGGAGTCCAATATTTCAGGAGCAGTGGTACTCTGTACATGCATTTCTTTTCGTTTCGTCCATACGACACAGTCATGTAGACAGCCTTGTTTATGTTTGCACTTGCCTTCCATGATGACAGAGTTAAATAAAACGATTGACAACAATTGCAGTGGCTTTTCTTAGATGATTATATCGATGATACCGATTGCAAAGTTGACTGCGTTCTTTTCATTGTGTCAAACAAAAACTGTTCTCCGGAAATTATGGCATGAGAGAATTGCAAAACAGATTGCAACTCAGGTCGATATCTCATCTAACGTTAAAATTGCTTAACAAAATTACAAGATGGAATAATGGAATGCAAGCGTTAATCGACGAATGATGTAGAATATATTCTTGCTGCATTTAGTATACTTGGTTTTCTATTTTGAAGGCAAACTATAATTAATTATTATTATTGTAATTGTTGGAACTGTATTTCCTGACGAAAACTGTTTTCGTATTTGGATATTCTCCATCCACGCTTACGCGTTGAAAGTTTTATCGATTTTCTTTATATACCGGGTGATTCATAATTATTAACACAAACTAAATCCTTAGTATTAAGTTATTGCACGACAGTAGTAGGTTTCACCCACGTTCTGAGCCATGACTCACCAACCCCCCCCCCCGTCCAGCTGTAACTTGTTTCCGACTGACTCACTGACCTCGCTGATTTTCTCACTATAGTGCGTGTTAACAAAGCACTGAAGCGTGAC
>JAUYWV010138047.1:0-10736 GCA_032274565.1 Nematoplana nigrocapitula
TGCAACGACCATCAATGCCCCAGCGCACTTTGCGAGATCTGTGGAGAAGAATCTGACACTCCCAAACACATTCTTCTTCGGTCCACCAGACATTAGTCTCGGAGGGGACAAACAACAACAACAACAACCTTCTCTTCTCAGGCTGTACCACTAAATGGAGGCAAACAAACTGATACCACCGGAACAATCACGGTTCAGGAAAGAGGTCCACGGAGGATGGTATTGCGCGCATGGTACAAGAGGTGATTGACAAATGGGATAAACCTAAATGGGACAAAAGAAGTAAGAACCGAGAGAAGGTGGCCGAAAGAACTGTGTTGATAGCTTTCGACTTCTCCAGTGCTTACGATAAAGTATAGAGAGAAGGACTCCTATGGAAAATGGAGACAGCAAACATCCCTAAGTGCATGACTAAGTGGATAAAGGAATTTATCAACGGAAAATACGCGTGTGTTGAGCGGAATGGAAGCATATCCAAATGGAGAAAGTACAACGAAGAACTACCTCAGGGGAGCGTACTCAGTCTAACGCTCTTCTTAGTCTGGATAGCAGACCTTGCGGAAGAACTGCGCGGAGTACCCGGGACCAAAGTATCATGTACTACGATGATGTCTCTGTCCTGGCCCACGATAAAGAGCTGAAGCAGGCGAGTAATAAAGCATAGAGGTGCGCGGATGTCATATCTAGCTGGGCGGACAAATGAAGATGGTGCTGGCTGGTGAGAAAACGCAGGCGATGATCATGTCACAATGGGGAAGAGAGACGAACAAGGAGGTAGAGGTGAGTATTAATGGGACCAGAGTGAACACAATAAAGTTTGTGAAAATCTTAGGAGTTACCCTAGACTGGACACTCCATTTTGGGCAACACTGCAGGCAGACGAAAAAGATGTAACCAGCTGGCCAAGATGTGCGATAGAAGATGGGGGCTGGAGGAAAAGACTACATCTTGAGAGTTTAGACGTAGAAAATAGGAGAGCGGCAAGGATAGTTACTGGATGCACGAAATCAACATCGAAGGAAGACCTCATGATTGAAGCAGGGATGGAACCGATTGAGGTGATTAGGAACATAGCCACAGCCAGTGTGTATGAGAAGGCAGTAAGGATGGAAGCAGACGAACCGCTGAAAATACTCGCAAACAGAACGAATACCAAGAGACTGAATAAAATGGGTGGAGAGAAGCCGGAAGTGAAATAGTCAACAGAAATGGAATCAAGACTAGGGAAGCACTCCCGCCCCTACCAAAAAAACCATGGCTCTCGAAAAACAATGTCAGCTGGACCATAGATGTAGGTACAGAGATCAGAAGAAGCGAGGGATGTGAAAGAAGGAAGGAGATCACAGAGCGATACCTCTCAGGGCTAGAGCAAGTAGAAATCACCTGCAGGACGGATGGATCAGCAAAAAGGGTTGACAGACGGATGAGCTGGAATTGTGGTGGAGGAAGGAAGGGTGAAAATAATGGAGGCGGCGGCGGCAGGTAAATGGAGCTCGTGCACGAGAGCGGAACTGCGAGGGGTAGAGAGAGCTTTGAAGATGGTCACTAACAGCTGCGAAGGGAAAACAGTTAGGATTCACCTCGAGCAGCTCTGCGAAGAGTTCAAAGGGGACCCTTACAACAGGAATGTCAAACAGGCAAGCACATTTGGGAGCTATGCGAGGGAATCGGAGAGCATGGAAGGGTTGAACTGCAGTGAGATCCAGCCCACTGCGGAATCAAGGGGAATAAAGAACCAGACGAGTGGGCAAAAGGGATCAGACTGAAAATCAAGATGAGATCGCAGAGGATAGAGAAACTAGCCTGGGCAGATGCAAAAGATAAGAAAACAGAAGATGGATTAATACCAGAAGAGAAGACTGGAACAAGAGGATTTGGAAAACGAGCCGGCCCAAACCGTCAAACCTTAGCTGGACTGCAGCAGTGATGGTACACCAGATCAGAACATGGCACAGCTGTATTGCGAAAAGCAGCCGTCACAGGATTGATTTGAAGGTGAACACTGTCTGTGAGGGTTGCAGTGACGAGAACTGTATAGGTGTTATGTGTGAGGAATGCGAGAAGAGGGAGAAAGTGTTGAGCATATCATGCTGAAATAACCATGATGGCGAAGGAAAAGAAGAGAAGTCTTCGGGATAGAAATGAAGGAAGAAGATCTGCAAGACGATTGGAATGTAGCCCGCTTCTTGGTAGAGATTGGCAAGCTGGAGACTGAATCTCTAGGGCAACCGGGAGACGCCTTGCAACTTTGTAAGCGGCCAGGAGCAACGAACGAACGAACCTTTTCTTCTCTTACCAATCTGGCTTCCACCCTGGCCGATCTACCGTCGACCAGATTCTTGCATTGGCCCAAACTATTGCCGATGGGTTCCACTCTCCCAAACCCCCAGTGCGCACTGTCCTTGCCACCATTGACTTCTTCCGCGCCTTCGATTCTGTCTGGCATTCGACCCTCTTCGACAAACTTATCCGCCTCGGTCTTCCTCCATATTTTGTCCGCTGGACACAATCCTTTCTTTCGGACCGCAGATCATCCGTCACCATGGAGAACACCTGTAGTCGTAAATTTTGTCTGCGCCAGGGTGTTCCCCAGGGGTCAGTTTTCGGTCCTGCTCTTTTCCTTTTGTTCGTTGACGACATTTTTTCTCTCCTTCCTCCCTCAGTGAGCGTTTCTCTCCTTCCTCCCTCTCTCTATGCCAACCCGTTCAATTTTCAATGCTACTTTGCACTAGATGCTAACTTACGCGGCTTGTTTCTAACTGCAAAATTCGCAATAGTACTACAGTATTGGCTGAAATTCAATTTTGATTATGTACTGCAATACTGTTCAATTTAGATGAAACTTGATAGAGTTAAATCTGCAATAGGTTATAAATTAAATTATCAGAAAGCTGAGGTTTAGACTTACTTGGGTTGTGCCACGTTAATGCCAAGAACGGTTAGATCGATACCAGGTGCCAGGAGGTTCAACGTTGGTTCCGTCTCACCCACTTTCATTAATTTCAACAGACCCACCATTCCAAAAGCATCTCGAATCATACTGGGCGGGATGTTAGACAAGACTCCGTTGGGGTGGAGCTGAATCCGGTGGCTGGGCAACAGCTCGGGCGATTGGTGCGACGGAGTTGAGTAGAGGAACGCGTTGTTATTGGTTGACATGGGAGTTGACATCTGCCTCTGCAGGGCTGACGCTGATGTCGAACCTGCACCGCCGTTCCCAGCAGTACTCCCAGACCCGTTGAAGGCTGTTACCACGCTGCCTACGGCTACACTACCCGCTACTGTAGTCCCCGAAGATGACGTGACAGATCTGGGTGGATTTTGGGCACCGGGGAGGGCGGGAAAGTCTTCTTGCTGGATTGTAAATTCTCCCACACCCGATTCCGAGCCGCTGATTGTTTGATTCTGGCCCATCCCCAAACTCCCTACACCTTTTGCGATCACATGGACGTAGTTAGTCTGCTGGCTTCCCGAGGTCGGGGGAAGACCGGCATTTCGATTCCCACTTCCGCTACTTAGAGAGGGGAACTCAGAAATATCGAAATTCACGGCGGATGAGGCTGCGGTGCTCCCAGTCCCATATAACCCGGCCCTATTACTCAATTGGGAAGAAAAAGGAGACATTCCGGTTGACCTCGATTGTTGTTGCTGAAGGAAAGAGTTGGGAAGGAGTTGACTCGATGACTGCACCGCACCAATGGAACTTGAGGGGTCCATGCCGGGAAAGGGGGGAATACGTCCGGTCCCGAATTGTTGGGAAGCGGCAGCTGTCGAAGTGATGACATCGGTGACCACGCTGTTCTCACCATTTCTCGGCTGAAAATTGCCACCACTGACAGCTGCCAATTGGTAGAGATCTTTCTCCGAGGTGTTGAAGGGCATATTATTATACAAACTGCGAGTCGCACCAAAAGCGTTGAACAATGAACTCGCATCGCCGTTTTCCTGAAAGCCCGAATTCTGAAACGCACACAAGAAGCTTAGATGAGACCCTCAGTTTTGCTTAAACTTTCTGGCTGTAGAATGTCTGTCTGTCATGTTTTCTGTTCTAAATTATTTAATCGACTGTTAACAATGGATGGGTTTGAAACCAAGAACCAAAAATGAATTTACCATTACATTACTATTAAAAATATCGGATTATAATGGAACAAGTGGTGCTTAGATGGATACTGACAAATTACACCAATTCTGACTACGTCTCTAACTAACATCGTATGAGCATGGTATCATATAACATAACACTAGACTCTGTATTTCACAGAGAGCGCTTATCCACCATATAAGGACTAAATTTAGATGCAGATATTATCGATTAAAGAAATGGCTCTAGTGCTCGGTTGAGTATCGCAAATGGTACTACGTACACACGGCTTGTCTGATCTCTACCACTTAATAATATCAATAAAATGAAACCTAGACAACGGAGAAAGAACGGCAATCTAGAATGACTCGATATAATTGAAGGTATTTAACAAAACTGATTGCTCCTCAATCAAAGCTAGAAAATTGTTGCACAAATATATATAAATCACGAGAGTATATCTGTATTTTATACGACAAAGGTTTTCTATTACAGAATCTTCCTGCTTTCGTCTAGATACTGATTTAACTATGCGTATATTTTAAGCGATTTATATTTGCGAAGACTTAAGACGTACTCTACATGTGTCAATAAATGTGAGTGGGTCAACCTTCCGAGTTCGACAACTTAAAAAATCACCAAAGTTGCTAATGAATCACAGAAAATAGTTACCGGGATTGAGGTGAATCCAAAGTCAGTCAAGGAAACAAGAGAACTGTCGCTGGAGCAAAGCGGTTTGTTTGCCATGCACAATTCTTTCTTTCTTATAGCTTATATCACATGTAACCCACTACCAGGTTTTCATTGTGAAAGATCTTTAGCATCACTTATGTCTCAAAAACTGTGATGCACAATGAAAAAATAATTAAGTGTAAAGTGCATAAATGAACTAAAGAATATTTATATTAACTAGCTGTATCTTCCCAAGTGCCTGTTTAAAAAACTATCAGTTAGGAGCTCCTAACTAGCTAGCTGTTCTGCTAAAGTCTGTTTCATACACCACTGCTAAATAGCAGCTCCTAAAATGTATTGACTAATGAGAATGATTCTCTAGCCGAGTAAAATAGCGCCAATCAATATCACAATTCACTGTTTCGTCCAATGCAACACGTGTGATTTACCTACAAAACAGTGGGCGCCAGTGCGAAATATGAGATGACAATAGATCGTTCGAGGCCTTGTTGGTTGGATGCGCAAGGGGTAGAGAAAGTATAGCCAGCTAGTGGGCCTGTTTACTCACTTGCCCACACATTTAGAAAGAGGTCGTGGTACTTAAAATTAAGTAGTGAGTATGCAGTTAAATTTTGGTTAATATTTTTTTAAATTTTAATATGAAACAGAACTTAACGTGAAATGACGTCACCGAATAAAACTCAGTATTGAATCTCTTTTGGGAATTTTACATGGAGTTTGCTGATAAATTTTGCCGCTCCTAAAATTAGCTGGTATTAAATTTAAAAGCTCTTACTTTTAGGCGCTGCTAGGCTTTCTGAAAGATTTTATTTAGGAGCTAGTAAATAGCAGCTCCTAAAGTTTTATGAAACTGTGTCTGATGAAAAACGAAAACCGCAACAGAAACAATGCCTTAATAACACTTAATAAATAGCATGATAGAAGGTTGTGGTGGGATAGCTGGTATATAAAATTAGAGTAATCTGACTCACTCTTAAAAAATGATGACGCATACTCATACCCGCCGCAAGGATTTAGAAAAATAGGCATTTCTTAGGTGTTTGAATTTACTTTTGATATAGGCGCCTATATTTACAGTTCAGCAGGCATTAACTTTTTCAAACAAGACCACAAATTAATATTTGTTTATAAAGCCAATAGTTAATAGTTAATAATAATTAGTAGTAATAGGGTTTTAAAAATCTTAATAGTTGAAATCATAGAAGCTATTTCTTTAAAATTTCTTTGATTCGTGGATGTTTTACATCATAGATGGAGAAATAATTATATCGTTTAAATTATAACATTTATAAAGTATAAAATAAATTATATATTATAGTTAAAGTCATTATATACATATTATGATATATGCGCCTATACAGTTCAACAGGCATTTCTTAGGGCTATGAATTTACTTTTCATATAGGCGCCATCAACCAAAAGACCCTCCTCTCGCGGCACGCTCGCAAGGCACACATCTACTGTAGAAGATATATAATCTATGGGCAGTCAGATTATAAGAGCGCTTTTGGCTGCACGCTATCAAAGTAAGGGGGGCATAGAAATTAAATAGCAGCCAGCCAGGCAGTGTAGTGGGTGTTGGCTTCTGCACGCCTGACATATAATCTCGGCGGATTCAGATTATAGTCTCTTCTGTTGTGTAAATCAATAGACTATCGGGGCAGAGAAATTAACAGCTAAACCGACAGATAGCCGGCAGCGATTACACTGGACTGCCCGAAATCTTTGTACATACAGATTCCCTTTGCCTAAAAAAACGTAGCTACCAAATTTAAAGACTATGGTAATTAAAAAAATGTGATGCCAAATTAGGTAATCTGTGATTATTAGTTTATTTTAGCGCTGCGCCCCTATAGTTGCAGGACACTGGTGTTGGTTCTATGATCCCACCATGATATCCCATGAGGTGCGACTTTCTTAGTAAGGTGCGTACACCAAGTTTCCTTATCTATATTGGCGCTCGGGGAAAAAGTGTTTCCCAAATATGGGTGTCCAGAGTTTTATCTTTAACTAGAGTTGCTGAAAATCCATATTATGAGACTGCTCAAAAATCAAGTCGGGGGTAGATTCGGGATGCACGCACGAAAATCTTTATTTCAGATAGGCGCTCCTTGCTGGTTTCCCCCCAACCCATATGTCAAAAAGTTTCGCATGGTGGTTTTCAATATGTAGACACGCACAAATTCTCCTGGTTGTTCGGCGCGTACGATTTAAATTTAGTTATTATTCATCATTCGTTCACAACAGTGTTCAATTTTTTTGGAGGGAGAAACGGAGGGGTTTGTGCTGTAGTGATGTGATCATTGATCAATATGTTAGAGGGGTGCAACAGGACAGCTTCATGCTCCAACTCTTCTGCGCCTGTCAAGCGACCGTAATTGTCATCTATGCAAATGAGGGTGACAGATCGAGGCGTATTTGAAACTCCCTTGCCATGGTGCTGCTTTGTCTATAGTCAAACACTAACTACACCACTTCGACACACCACAAACGGGAAGGAAATGTGTCGTTTCGCCGTGTGCCCATTCATGTATGTATACCATAGATGGGTGCGTGCGCTTTTGTCGCACGCTTCGCCAAGTCGACGGCAACTTTAGGCAACTGTTTAAAAAATGAGTGTGTGAGAGAGTGGAACAGAATGGTGAAAGAAGTACTTAGATCCACTTGAAACACATTACAATAGCCACGGAGTAGTGGGTGTCTCCGCAGAGAGACAATGGGCTGATTCTATCTATACAATTTATCACTTTTTAAGCGTACACCGTTTCCTGGCAACTTTTTGTTGTTGTTGTTGAATGCTATTATTGCCGATGTCGGATACACCCCATGTCACCCGACTCTACGAAGGAACCTCGACATATGTAAGGGCGGGCTCGTCTGCGGAATTATCGGGGCATGATGGGGTTTGTCTGCCGGGGTCGGGCTTTCAGACAGGTTGCATATGGTGAGCTAGCAGGCTATTTCCAACACTAGGAGTTTAGCGGTGATAGTGGACATAGAGAGTAATCCGGATCCGTGGGGTTGTTGTAGTTTCTGGTCGATGCAAGGCCAACCTTCCGAGGGAAAGAGAGGAGAGATAAAAAAAAGAAAGGAGAGAAGAGATAGGAATGGGAAAAAGAAAAAAGAGAGAGAAAGGAAGGAAGACATAGCGCGAGAGAGAGGAGAGAGAAAGCGTGAAAGAAAGAGAAATGAGAGAGAGAGAGAGATAGTAAAGAGAAAGATAAGTAAAGAGAGAGAGAGAGAGAGCAGAAGAGAAGTGATGTGAGTTATACCCAAATATTACTCCATCAAATATGTATTTGTTATGACAGGTACACAAGTTAAATCGCCACACCACACCGCACACAATTAAAGAGAGAAAAGAAGGGAGAATATAAGGATAAGAGAGAGAGAGAAGTAAGAATATAAAAAGAAAAAAGAGAGCGAAACCGTAGGAGGTGCAGGAAATGCAGCATTTTGCTTTCCGGAGAAGAACACCCCCGCTATGAGAAAGTGTGTGCATGGGACGGCCGGAAAATGAAAGAGAGCCGGAGAGAGAAAGAGGGAGACAGACAGACAGAAAAGAACGAGAGATACGGATTTAAGAGAGAAGAAGAGGGAGGGAAAAGTGAGAGTGGATAGATACGGAGAGAGAGAGAGAGAGTGTGTGTGTGTGTGTGTGTGTGTGAGAGAGAGAGAGAGAGACAGAGAGAGAGATAGCGAGTGAGAGATAGAAAGTGTGAGATAGAGAGTTTGAGAGAGAGAGAGAGTGTGTGTGTGTGTGTGATAGAGAGAGAATGTGAGAGAGTTAGAGAGAGAGAGTGTGTGTGTGAGTGCGTGTGTGTGAGAGAGAGTGTGTGTATGTATGTGTGTGTGTGAAAGGGAGAGAGGCAGAGGAGAGAGATAGCAGGCGTACGTACGGCTGTTTTGGGTTGTACAGAAATGATTTGTATCCCTTGTAATTAATTCAGTGAATATGGAGACTGAATACGCTTACCTTGTCGTCGTCAGAACCAGCCAGAGAAATAAATTGTTGTACGATAGCGTGCATGCACAACTACTCAGGGCTATGACATGACAATATCGGAGCACAAAGGGGCACTCCACATGATTGTCAAAATGGAAGGCGAACTATAGTATATGCCTAACAACTGCGCAAAGTCCCTATGGCAAAATCGATAACATAGATAACTAAGCAGTACGATCAACGGTTTCAACTTTTCCTCTTGTTTTAAAGCGTTTAATGCAATCAACAAATCATCGGGTGTAGATAGACTGCACAGGTATGGGTCCCCCTACGGGGCATTGCAGTCGCTGTCCTAGCCCTGGTACTACAAGTGCAGCCGACCGGTTTTCTTATGTCCACGACAAGTGCTGCAGTTCCGCACAACTTTCCCATGAGCCTAAACTGGGTGAGCCACGCAAGCCAGTGTGGTATGCGTCTTTCCAACCTGACGTCGGACGTTCAGGTTCGATTCACTTTTTAGCCTTTCAAATTAAACACTGCTTCAAAGCATATGTTTGGCGAAGAGTGGTGCGAAAGAAACAACAACTCTTCCTCTTAATTCGTTGGGAAGTTGAACTTTACTAACGTCGCTATGGCATGTGAAGTATTTTTGGTTGTAGGCATTTCTCGTGATGTCCTCGCATTGTTCATTCCTTCTCTCCAATTTCTCATGTTGTCGATCCATTCAAATCTCCTCCGTCCTCTCCTTCCATTCGCCCACACCTCTCCCTCAACTGTAACCAAGACCAAGCTGTCACCTCTTCTCTTCCGATGAACGTACTTCCCCAATTTCCTTGTCTTCTTCACCATCGCCAACAAGTCTTCTTTCTGTTTTAGTATTTCTTATCCATTCGTTTTTCGTCTTTCTCTCCTGTCAGCTCACTCTCAGCACACTTCTCCACTGTCACAATTCAGATATATATTAACCATCTCTTTCCACTACAATCACAATTTCATCATTTCAATACTGATAAAAAACGCGTTGGTCTTTATCAAGCTGTTATAGTTTGGTAAAGTATCAGCTAACACTACGTGCTCCATGTCTGCACAACACCCATTCGTTTGTTAATGTTTCTTATACAGTATAGTGATTATCAGTTGTTTAAATGAACTCCCAGTATAGAATTCATGTGAGACTAAGGAAATGTCTGGTTGCTGTTCACTCTGCATCTTATCACTCTGCTCCAGAATTTTGATAAACGAACATATCTCAGGAGGAAGATCACCAACTCCCCAATGCCCCCCCTCCCTCACTTCATCCCCCTTTCGAACTCGCTACCTCCACGCGTTCACTCAGTCCAGCAACTTTTGTCCATTGATATCAAGAGTTTTTTCGTTCGACAGAATAAATATTGTAGGAACATAAAAATATTATTTTTGACGCCACTAGCCAATTTTATAAATTAGTAACAATTTCCCGGGGTATATAAATAGTATATTTAAAATTGCCGGATGTGCTGACTGAAGTACTGTACCGTTAGACAGTTTTAGCAGATGTACTTACAGTGCACGGAGAAGAAAATATTCTGAATTGGAAGTGATGAAATAGTGAATGTGTAGAGAAAGATACGTTCCACAGATTGATCATCAGAAGCCAGGGCATAGTTTCAGAGATGTTAAGATCTGACTGGAGATTGCAAGGAGTGCCTCAATTAACCTGGCAGAAGAGTGGAAATCAAATGATCTGAGTTTGAGTTTGAAAGTAAAGCCAAGCGAAAGCTCTGGACGTGTAAAGCAATGCTTTGCATGATTATACAAGTTTGACATTAGGGGAAAAGACCTATAGATGGTCAATGGACGTGGGGTGGCAGGAGCTGAGGAAGACAAATAAATGAATAAAAAATACTATGTCCAAAATCTGGAAACTAAGAGGTCTATTTCATCGTAAACGTTTTCTACAACAACAGTTGTCTTCGTCAGACATACAAATTCAAAAGATTTACAAATAGTTAATAGGCGAACTAAAACACAACA